>JAWQFJ010009752.1:50000-55000 GCA_034096865.1 Theodoxus fluviatilis | reverse complement strand
AACATGAAAATTTAGTCATTTTGAACACTAGTTTATTAGGTTAGCATGAAAAGCTTACTGAAATTTGTTTTAAAAGGTTTATTTTTCATAGGAAAAAGTTCTGTAATGTGATTTGGTTTTTGTTTTCCATTACATGAGTGAAATGCCCAGGATGTTCTTTCATTGTACCTTTTTCATACATGGCATTTAGAATGCCTGTCACATAGCAAATCAAAATATGTGCTATTACCTGAAGACAGACTTACTAGACAGAAATTGAATTTGGCAGTGTCTTAAGTATTGGTGTACTATCAGGAATTAATATGGTTCAGCTGTTGTTTCTATTTGTTATATAGAATTAATTTTTTAATTAAGTTGCTGTTGTGTGTTCCAATTTGAAGTAAGATTCCTTAGAAGTAAATTTTTACGTTAGGTACAATTCACTATTCAGACTGAAATTGAAATTTGCCAGCAAGCGGAAATACCTCCCACTGTATATTTTTATCGCTTACTCAATGTACTTTCAGTTTCATTTCACTCAGATAACAATGGGTTTCACATCCTTTTACAACACTAGCCCCAACAAATAGGTTCAGACCTTGTGGTTTCCTTGTTTCAGGACAAGGTTTTCCCTTCTGCCAAGGGAGTGCTACAGGGAGACACTGAGCAGCTTGGTCAACAGTCAGACCAAGCCAGAGAGGAGGCTGAAGGGACACAGACTTCTTGCCCAAGTCAACTGCAGGAAGGAGAGGAAATGACTCGCAAACACCGACCCCGCACCAAGCAGTCTGGACAAGGGGTGGCAACAAGGAATGAGAAAGGTCTCACCCTGGAGATCAAGGTGGGTTACAGTGGTACAGTGCTACTGACAGTTCTAGGCTAATGACTGCAGTGATTTGTAAAACTTGTTGGGGCTCTAGTTTTGCTGACTGCGCTGCTTGGCTTGGTGTTATTGATTTTGAGTGGTATTTATGATGAATGTTATAATGGTATTTTGCATTTGTGTTGATAGTGTAAATTTGGCATTTTATACTAGCTTCTTCACCCTCCCCCCATCCCTCCCCCCACCACCACCACCCCCCCCCCCCCCCTCCCCCCCCCCCCACTTTGCAATAAATGCTGTTGATATTTGTCTTGATGGAAAGACTATTTAAGGAGGAAAAAGTCACTAGTATTAAAAAATTTAGTTGATACACATAAACCTAATGGGATGATGTACTTACGTTTTAGTTTCACTGGGATTTTAAATTGTAGCTTAATCTAAAGTGCAATTGACAGTTTATTATTATAACCATAGGTCATACTTTGTAAATTCCAACTAATATTTCTTTTTTGAATAATTTTTACTAGCAACATTGTGCTGTAATTAAAAACCACGGAATACGTGTTGTTATAATATATTTACAATTATTTTTATGTTTCTAAGAATGTCTCACTGTTTGTATTTTCAGAAGCGAGAAGAGACCTACCGGGATGAGGAAGACGACGAGTATGATGAGCCTTTGTCAGCTGAGATAGAGATCATCTATGAAGGGGCGCTGCCTAAGTTGCATGGCATTCTCAAGCCGCGCTCCTCCTCCGAGTCCAGCGACGAGGCAGCCTGCAGCCCTCTCACCCCAACGGATGATGAGCTGTCCTCCAGCTGGAACAGCCAGCGCAAGTCTGTGTCCTTCAACCAGCATGTGGACAAAACCACCTTCAAGACCAACTCCTCTGTCTCCAGCATGAAGACTGCCCTCAAGAGCAAGCGCCGCCGTGTCCGCAAGAACGAGGAGAAGAAGCGCAAGGCAGTTGAGCGCCAGCGTCGCAACAGTGGTGGCTCTGAGGGAAGTGGGAGCGAGGAGCCCAGTCCATCCGATTCAGTCAGCTGCAGTGAGGATGGAATCACCGACGACATCGACGAGGAGCTGGATGGTGGCACTGAAGATGAGGAGACCATGGGGGCAGCTGAGGAAGTTGGAATGGAGAAAGAATGGGCAAAGGCTGGTGTGGAGAGTGATGAAATGGAGACTATAAAAGCTCGGGAAGAGGCTGAGGCCAAACCGAGCTGCAAAGGGACTAGAAGTGAAGAGGATGCCAAAATTTTGGAGAAGGAAGAGTTTCGGACTACTGTGGGGGCAATGTCGCCTCGCTCTAAAATAGCTAAGGATGTGAAGGCTAAGCTGGTCCAGGGCCCTTCTGATGACAAGGAGGATGACAGCGATGATGACGCAGAGGGAGGCAAGGCCAGCACTGCTAGGGCAGAAGTGAAGAAGAATCCGTCCCAAACCAAATCCAAGGCAGCTAAAGGTGATTCCAACTTCTATGCTTCAGGAGCCATCTCCAACCCTGGTGATCTGCAGCATATGGCAGAGGAGAGTGGTGCCTCCATTATCCATGTCACCAAGGCAGAAAAGACAGAAGGGGAACTGGGGGGAGGGGAGAGTGTGGAAAGGAGTGTGCATGAGAAGAGTGATGTGGAAACCATTCTGAGCTGGGATGACCCCCCAGCTTTGTCAGATGAGCACAAAACAAAGTGTGCTTTTGAGCTTCAGAATGCCATCATGTTTGATTTGGATATTGACTAGCGGGTATGTTGGTTTCCTGTGGCAGTACCGCCATTTCATGAGTGTAGTCATTATGTATTTGGATACAGAGATGTCATTATCATGATTATGTTGAAGGATGTTGAGATGAGGGAGTGGTCCACTGATAAATATTGTGTATTGCAGCTATTTTCACTTATTTGGTGTAGGCAGAAGGTAGGATTGTAATGATACGGAGCACATAATCTTGTACTCAGTGTTGTTTAGACCCTAAGTGCTTAACTTTTGGCTTTATGCACAGAAATTGCATTGAAAATTGTTTGAAATTCTCACAGTAGTTAGTGTGTACATAGCCATTTGTGTTAACCATTGCTATGAACCTATGACATTCAGCATGTATTGCTTTTAGATGGTGGATGGAGGAGTGGGTTTGAGCATTTGACGTCACCGACAGAATTAACTAGGATGCTGTGCATTAGCCTGACAGTGTTTTTATTGTTCTATTTGAGGAACGCTCCCTTTCATTTTAAATTCAAGGTCTTATGTTTTGAAATGCATTTTATTTTCGTAGTTTTGTTAGATAATTCATTTGCAGTTCAATTCCATTTAGAAATAAAATCAAACTTGCCAATTTCATGTGATGACTTGTTTGGTTAACAAAGAAAAAGAGAAATTTGAGATTGAGCTTTGGATTGAAATACCTATGTTAGCATTCTGATGAGTTTGAATATGAGGAAAGTTTGAATCTACATGAAGTACTGCAATAACACCACTAAACATTATTTTGCTGTGTTTTGTAGGCAGATCAATGAACCACACCAAGTTCCCTTTACTGGAAAAAATTGAGTGGCTTTTGTTTGCATTTCATTGATTCATGCAAAGAGTGGATTTGACTGATATATGTTTTTCTTGTTTGATACTTTGTGTTACCGAATCAAATTTTTATTGTGATAGCGAGTGATATTTGGTTTCATGTGCTGGAACATGGCAGTTGCTAGCACGAATATGTTGAAAACATTTCTTTCTCCTGTGATGGAGTTTGATTTCTGACAATGAGTGGAAGAAAAACTCTTGAAGTACAATCCCCATTTTATACTTTTGTTAGTTTTCTTATAATAATTTTGACATATATATTTGTCAAATGACTTTATTTCAACAGAATTTTCTGGAAGCCTGGAAAGTCTGGTGCAATTCTTCATTTCCTGACAGAAGGTGTCGGTAGATTCGAATGTAAAACATGATGATGATTTGTGTTTATCATTTACAGAAGAGCCTGACTTTGCTTGATTAGAGAGAAATAAAGATTGAAACAGACAATGTTGGAGTGTCATCCTTACTTTGCCTTATCTTTGTACTGCAGACTGTTGATGTTTGTGGGTACTCCAGGTTTCAACTGTCTGTATCGGCTTGCCTGATGTAAGTCAGCAACATTTAATGACTTGATGGTGTTGAGGCTGCAGTAACCCTGAATAATCGAAATTGAGTAATTTTCCTTTTGAATGATTTGGACTTTGCGAATTCTGTTGCAAGTTCTTATACCCATGGTTCTGAAATGTCACCATGTCAGCACTCCAAGTATACTGCAAGGGAGACAACCACATTGAAGCATCCTCAAAGATCGTACACGTGATTTTTGGTAGTGATCTCAAGTCCCATTAGATTGCATATTAGTTGACACAGGAACACTTGTACCAGTACAGACTATTCTGTGTCAGATGTTGCAAGTTGCATAAAGCCCAAGGGGAGCAAGATTTTAAAAAAATTGGCCCTGGTTTCATGACAGTTGCTGAGGAATGCTGTAGTTCATGATGACAAATGCTTGTGAGCTCTTCCTGTACTTGCCTCCTGGATAGCCCTTCTCCACTCTGCTTGTCGAGTAGTAGAGGCAGTAGCAGTATTATTATAGTAGTAGTAGTAGAAACTTTTAGCATCACTTTTTACTTAATGCAAACCCACTGTTGAGAAGGCGAGCTTTGCAAGCCCAGGAGAGCACGAGGTCTCCTGATCAGGCCTCGAGTGTCCATCAAGAACTTACTGGATGCTTGATCTGGCATTTTAGAAAGTGAACAAGGAACCACCAGGCATTTTAGAAAGTGAACAAGAAACTACCTAGCATTTCGGAAAATGAACAAGGAACCCCCAGCATTTTAGAAAGTGAACAAGGAATCACCTGACATTTTAGAATGTTAAAAAACAACAACCTGGCACTGTAAAATATGAACACAAAACCACCTGGCACTTTAGAATGTGAACAAGGAACCACTTGGCATTGTACAAAGTGATCAAGGAACCACCAGGCATTTTAGAGAGTGAACAAGGAACTACTTGGCATTTTAGAAAGTGAACAAGGAACCCCTAGCATTTTAGAAAGTGAACAAGGAACCATCAGGCAATTAAGAAAGTGAACAAGGAACCACCAAACAATTAAGAAAGTGAACAAGGAATACCCGACATCTCCATCCTGGAACAAGGCCACGGACCTGTAGCCCTGCAAAG
>JAWQFJ010009752.1:45000-47500 GCA_034096865.1 Theodoxus fluviatilis | reverse complement strand
TGGACCCCTTGCGTGGTGTGAACAGTTCTGGCAAGTGCAGATTTACCAAATGGACCCTGCGTGGTGTGAACAGTTCTGGCAAGTGCAGATTTACCAAATGGACCCCTTGCGTGGTGTGAACAGTTCTGGCAAGTGCAGATTTACCAAATGGACCCTGCGTGGTGTGAACAGTTCTGGCAAGTGCAGATTTACCAAATGGACCCCTTGCGTGGTGTGAACAGTTCTGGCAAGTGCAGATTTACCAAATGGACCCTGCGTGGTGTGAACAGTTCTGGCAAGTGCAGATTTACCAAATGGACCCCTTGCGTGGTGTGAACAGTTCTGGCAAGTGCAGATTTACCAAATGGACCCCTTGCGTGGTGTGAACAGTTCTGGCAAGTGCAGATTTACCAAATGGACCCCTTGCGTGGTGTGAACAGTTCTGGCAAGTGCAGATTTACAAAATGGACCCCTTGCGTGGTGTGAACATTTCTAGTTTGGCTCATCATGCACCCTCTTGCTGAGATTGCCTATGGATTTTTTTCTCCTGCCATCATTCCTTTCTTCCTTGCACCTATTTCCGCAAGTGCCCTTCTTATTCTCTTTCTTGCTTTCTTCTTTTTTCTTTCTTTCTTCATTCTTTCTTTCTTTTCTTTCTTTCTTTCTTTTCTTTCTTTCTTTTTTCTGTCTGTCTGTCTGTCTGTCTGTCTGTCTGTCTGTCTGTCTGTCTGTCTGTCTGTCTGTCTGTCTGTCTGTCTGTCTGTCTGTCTGTCTGTCTGTCTGTCTGTCTGTCTGTCTGTCTGTCTGTCTGTCTGTCTGTCTATCTGTGTGTCTGTCTTTCTGTGTGTCTGTCTTTCTGTCTTCCTTCCTTCATTCCTTCCTTTCTTTCTTTCTGACTGCCTGTCTATCTGTCTTTCTTTCTTTCTCTCTTTTTTCTTTCTTTCTTCCTTCCTTCCTCCCGTCCTTCCTTTCTTTCTATCTATCTTTTTTCTTTATCTCTCTTTCTTTCTTCCTTCCTTCTTTCTCTCTCTCTCTTCTTCTTCTTTTTCTTCCTTTCTCTCTTTCTTTTGGTTTCTTCTCTACTTATGCGTGTGTGTGTGTGTGTGTGTGTCTCTCTCTCTCTCTCTCTGTCTCTCTTTCTGTTTCTCTCTCTCTGTCTCTCTCTCTCTCTGTCTCTCTCTCTCTGTCTCTCTCTTTCTTTCTGTCTCTCTCTTTCTTTCTGTCTCTCTCTTTCTTTCTGTCTCTCTGTATCTCTCTCTGTGTATCTCTCTCTGTCTCTGTCTCTCTCTCTATATCTCTGTGTGTGTGTGTGTGTGTGTGTGTGTGTGTGTGTGTGTGTGTGTGTGTGTGTGTGCGTGCGCGCGCGCGCCAACAGATTTGATCAATGCGTCGTTGTAAATACATTTTTACTTTCTTCATCGCTGAGGTGTTCGTGTTTATAATTGCGTCAACAAAAATAATACAGCATCAATGCAGACCGACACGTCAGCAGGCAGCAGATACTGCATTTGAGTGAATAAGTCAATGAAAATAAAAGGGACACAACTTCATTTTGATTCGCGTGCAGGAAAGACAGGATTTGTTGCCCCTTTATTTTCCCACATCTCTCTCCCTTTCTCATGAAAACTGTCTTTAATAAAATGTTACCGTGTACTTCAAGTGCACACATAGAACAATTATTAAGTTTCCTTTCATATAAGTAGATAGGTGAAGTTGACTCGCAGCAAGACTGTCATTTGCAGAAATTTGTTTAGTTAAAATTGAAAAGTTTGTCAATTCATCCTGTAACGAAGAACATAATTTGCAAAAGGGAGGCGTTATGTACAAGATGCTTTATTGCAAATTTTCATGCAACATTTCATTCGTAAATGTTTCGTGTTTTAGATGCTCCGATACGAACATGGCATGCAGCGTAAAATAAACAGCTATTCTGTACAGCTCGTGTGTTTCTTTGCTGACATTGCCAACCCCCATGAGTATAGGAATAGCTTGAAATTGTATGTATAGAGCATGATCTTCTGTGGAATTTCGTTCTCGTTTCGTAGCAAGCAAATATGAAATGACTGTGAAATACTCTCTGAATGTCACATCAGTGTAGATGTAATGTGATACAAACAGGATTTCATCTCATTACAATGCAGTTACTGATTTAACTGTCGGACAAAAACACTGACACGATGTTAAAACAGAGATGTTTCGGTAGGGTGCATAAATCAAATAAATATCATATGATGACAGATTGCTGGTGATTGACCATGACCGATATTAAGAATGCGCCTAGCATGCAAAAACGGAAAAGCGACGAGTTGTATCAAACACAATCATGATGTGTTCATTCATTAAGGCAGCGTAGTTTCAAAGGGCAGTACGACATGAACAAACCACGGCGCACACGAGTAGAATTTTGGCACTCACAAATCTGGCACAAACTATGAAAAAAATCACAAAGGAAAATACAACATATCTTGGATGGCATTCATGAGTGAAGATAATGTTGCGAGAAGTACTTTCAGACGTCTCA
>JAWQFJ010009752.1:37500-40000 GCA_034096865.1 Theodoxus fluviatilis | reverse complement strand
TTCCAAAAAGACATTGGTATCATTGCCCAAGACTGCGAAACGGAAAGGCGCGAGCACTTATTCACAAGTCTATGCATGAGCACGGCGCTATGAACTTAGAGACCTTACATTTTTTATGGTCGGCGGGGCACAGGCCAATAAAAGTTGTCTTGAAAATCTAAAGGATCCACATGCACACTTGAGTGTTGTCCAGTATCACAAAATATATGTAAACATTTGTGATTTTGTTCGAACAGGGGCACATAATGCTGCACATGACGCAAGAATGTACTCAAGCTACAGAGTGGATTATCAAAACCTGACACAACGTGACTTAGCTCATCATCTTCTCAGTTACCTCAAATATTTATCAAAATTATTGTATGAATAAATTCTATACATACTAATCCAAGCAACCGCCAGCTTGCCTGCTGCTGAAACATGCAATCAGCACCCAAAGCAGCACAAGTGTTTTGTCCTATAGAATGAAAACTGGATTCGACGACTTTTTTCTTCTCAAAAATGTTTTTCTCTACACCATCTTCCTCATTCAGAGTCTCCGAATTCATGGACATAATTTTTAAAACAGGCTTCAGTTCTGTATGTTAAAAACGTTTATTAAAAGAAATTATAAAAAGTTAGATCATTAGCTATCCGATGTGTTCTCGCAAGCCTTTTTAGATTTATTCTTAAGAAAGTCTTCCACACAAGAGGCAAACTCTGTATTAGAGTGGCCAACTACCGTCCAGCGATACGTTTTGCAATCGCATGACCTTTTCGCATAGTCGGTGATATGAACACCATATTGCCCTCAATATGTCCAATGTACATTCACTCGTGTGCCAAAGATTAGTGCAGATGCAGAGAATGATTGAGAGAAAGCAGCACAACACCCAAGCCATGATGGAACCATCACGTGCACTGGGACTATCAGCTCTGGCATACGACTGCACAGAGGATCAACAGAGCGACGTCTGTGTTGCACAGATTAGCATCAGCACCCATCCCTAGGCGCCAGACACGGGCACTGATGGCAGCAGCTGAGATAGATAGATAGAGAGAGAGAGAGAGAGAGAGAGACAGACAGACAGACAGACAGACACAGAGACACAGAGAAACAGACACCGAGAGAGCCAGACACAGAGAGAGAGAGAGAGAGAGAGAGAGAGAGAGAGAGAGAGACAGACAGAGAGACAGACCGACAGACATAGAGAGAGACAGAGACAGAGAAAGAGAGAGACAGAGAGACAGACAGAGACATACAGAGACATACAGAGAGAGATAAACATACACAGAGAGAGATAAACATACAGAGAGAGATAGACATACACACACACAGACACAGAGAGAGAGAGAGAGATGCTGGAGCCAACCATGTCAAACGGAACTACTTCCACTAATTGCCTACACCTGTGTATCCCCATCCGGCTCTTAGCAGTCTGGCAAGGTGGAGGCATATGAGGGCGTCCCTCTCTCAACTGCTGCCAGCCGAGAGCTAGACTGAGACATTCAAGCACGTGGATGGACTGTACATACATTCTCCACAGGGTCAAGTCAGTCGTTACTGTTCTTGCTGATGTGAGAAAGGGAGAGACCAGATGGAAAGACGCATAGCAGAGGATGCCGTCAAGGTCAGCTGTTCACACCAGCAGAATTTATAGTTGCCCTACAACGACTGTGAGCGTGACCTCTGCTAATGCAGGCAACAAAACGTCCTTCTTATCGGTTTCATTGCTGCTCTAAGTTGAATGGAAGCAAAGTGATCAGGGCAAGGGTCTGCATTATTATCAATGATAAGGTTGAAAATAAAGGATTTAAATAAACCAGCATCCGATATAGTGTCTTCATTTAAATCGCTTAATTAAGGCATTCGGAAAGAACGTTTTCAGTAGGGGAGAGCGGGGCTGGTTGTAACAATTTTTAAATTACGACTCACCACGCATTACATACTTAACATTTAAGCAACTTTAATCAATCAATCAAAACTGAAAACATTCGTTTTAACGTTGAAACTGAAACAATTGTTCAAATCTGCACCATTTGTCTCCAAGGTGAACAAAACTGACGTAACCCTACTTGTTACAACTTGCCCCACATGTGGGGTAAGTTGTAACAAGTCGTGGGGCTGGTTTTAACACAATGATATTGGACATAAAAAGATACGTAATGGTATTCCACGGCATGTACTTGCACAAACAAAGCAAACACAAGTGTAAATGTGCCAGTGACATAATCAGCACATCAGTCTGAGTCATCTGAATCACAGTTTTGACAGATGTAACTGGGTTTTTTCTGTGTTCATTCTTCATGAGACCAATTCTTGCACCTCACACACTGAACCCATTTTTCGTTTGGCATGCTGTTTGAATAGGGTTCACAACAAACCAAACAAAAATCATCCTCAGAGTCTTTGGAAACAGAGTCAGTCTTTTTGTAGCTTAATGTTTTTCTCGACTTTTCTTTCCCTTTCTGTTTCGGCAGTGTGTTTCTACCTCCTGTTCTAATAGGTGCACATTTTCTG
>JAWQFJ010009752.1:10000-32500 GCA_034096865.1 Theodoxus fluviatilis | reverse complement strand
TGCAGTGTAGGCAAGGGAGTGAGTGCAGTGTAGGCAAGGGAGTGAGTGCAGTGTAGGCAAGGGAGTGCCTGCAGTGTAGGCAAGGGAGTGCCTGCAGTGTAGGCAAGGGAGTGAGTGCAGTGTAGGCAAGGGAGTGCCTGCAGTGTAGGCAAGGGAGTGAGTGCAGTGTAGGCAAGGGAGTGCCTGCAGTGTAGGCAAGGGAGTGAGTGCAGTGTAGGCAAGGGAGTGAGTGCAGTGTAGGCAAGGGAGTGAGTGCAGTGTAGGCAAGGGAGTGAGTGCAGTGTAGGCAAGGGAGTGCCTGCAGTGTAGGCAAGGGAGTGAGTGCAGTGTAGGCAAGGGAGTGCCTGCAGTGTAGGCAAGGGAGTGAGTGCAGTGTAGGCAAGGGAGTGCCTGCAGTGTAGGCAAGGGAGTGAGTGCAGTGTAGGCAAGGGAGTGCCTGTAGTGTAGGCAAGGGAGTGAGTGCAGTGTAGGCAAGGGAGTGAGTGCAGTGTAGGCAAGGGAGTGCCTGCAGTGTAGGCAAGGGAGTGCCTGCAGTGTAGGCAAGGGAGTGCCTGCAGTGTAGGCAAGGGAGTGAGTGCAGTGTAGGCAAGGGAGTGCCTGCAGTGTAGGCAAGGGAGTGAGTGCAGTGTAGGCAAGGGAGTGAGTGCAGTGTAGGCAAGGGAGTGAGTGCAGTGTAGGCAAGGGAGTGAGTGCAGTGTAGGCAAGGGAGTGCCTGCAGTGTAGGCAAGGGAGTGAGTGCAGTGTAGGCAAGGGAGTGAGTGCAGTGTAGGCAAGGGAGTGCCTGCAGTGTAGGCAAGGGAGTGCCTGCAGTTTAGGCAAGGGAGTGAGTGCAGTGTAGGCAAGGGAGTGCCTGCAGTGTAGGCAAGGGAGTGAGTGCAGTGTAGGCAAGGGAGTGCCTGCAGTGTAGGCAAGGGAGTGAGTGCAGTGAGGAGTTTGGAGTGGCAGGGAGACGTCAGAACAGAGTATAAGTTCTTTGGTGTTGAACTATAGTCTACAAACGGGTATTAGAGTAATGGGGGCATCATTTGTGAGGACATAAAGTCGACGATTAGAATATGGAATCGGTGAGACAATTAGCATTAGTCCGGGTTAGTTGTTGTCGGCATCATCTTCATCACCACTATCATCATCATCATCATCATCATCATCATCATCATCATCATCATCATCATCATCATCATCATCATCATCATCATCATCATCATCATCATCATCATCATCAACAACAACATCATCATCGTCGTCGTCGTCATCATCATCGTCGTCGTCGTCATTGCTGTTGCTGTCTATGTCATTATTACAATCATCAAGTCGATCTCTTGGTTGGCTCTTACATACCGCCACAGTTAGTCATCACAACAGCAGCCTGCCACCAGCGAGAGAACAACCACTAGTGCCACCTTCCACAAACACCTACTCTCCCCTCTGGCAGTGAAACCCCCAGCGCATTCAACGCCATCATCCCTTCATGCTATTGGTGAAAGCACAACTGTCAGTCAAGTCTGTTTCTCCTACCTTTTATCAAAGATTATAAGTTAACTTATAATCTTTGCTTTTATGCGGAAGATCTCTCTCTCTCTCTCTCTCTCTCTCTCTCGCTCATTGAGACCTATTTTAAATTCTTTGCTCCGTAATTTTGTGCAACTCACCCTGCAGCAGCTGTTCGTAGGAGAGGGTCTCCCCCGCCTTCCTGTACATGTCCAGCACATCCTGCTTTAGCAGACTTCCCTCGTCCAGAATCTTGGTGGTCAGTCTGTAGAAGTGGTGGTGGTCAGTGTACGCCTTGTCCAGCAATGCCTGCAGCGGACACCAGATGATGATGAGTTTGGTTTCCTCGAAGGAGAAGAATCTACATAATCGAAAGCTTGTAAAATCGATGTATTTTTGTTGTTCTGCGTTTCAAAGATTTAATGGTAGCCATTGAATAACATATACTTGTGGGAAAAGTCGATGGTTCATGCCGGGGTCTTCCATTTCATCCTCTTTTTTCTATAGACAATACAAACAGCATTTTACTTCAATTTCTTTGAGTAAAAATTCTGATATCCGGATTGTAGCAGGAAAGTCTCAATTACCGCGTGAAATTGTGTAAGGACAGGATAACATGGGCGATTTCATGTACACACACAGGTATTCGAGGCACCCATGTATAAATGCAAGCTCTGAAACTATAGGTACACACGTACAAGCGTGAGCGCCTATGTGTGTATAAACGTGTTCATGTTAGTCAGGGCATACGGTAAATTATGCTGTATGCTTGTGTATATTTGTGTATGTATGCGTATGTACGTGTTTGCATCATGTGAATATGTATTTACGCAAATGTGTATGTATGCGTGTCTGTGCGTGCATGTGTGTGTGTGTGCCCGCGCGCGAGCATGTGTGTGTTTATGAGTGCGCGTGTGTGTATGTGTGTGTGCGCACACTGCGTGTGTGTGTCACGTCCCTTTGTGTTGTTTTCTCACTGACCTGCGAGGCGGGGTTGAAGTTGTGTCTGCTGAATTCGTCCAAGGTCTCCTCGTTTGGGGGAAAGGTGGCGGACTTGGGCTGCTGGAGCTTGAGGGAGGCGTTGGGGGAGTGGGAGGCCGTGTTGACCAGAGTGGGGGTGGGGGTGGGGGTAAGAGTGGGGGACTTGCCGCCCGACTGCCCTGGGGAGGGGGAGCGAGCAGAGCCCTGGGAGGAGGAGGTGGTGGAGCTGCCATAGATCTGCTTGGAGCCACTGGAGAACTGGGACGTCCCGCTGGTGTTACTCACCTGTGTGGAGAGGGAGGAAAAATGAATGATAAAATGAATGGACAAATGAATGAATGAATGAATGAATGAATAACTGCACAAATGCATGTTGATGCATTAAGTGTGTGTGTGTGTGTGTGTGTGTGTGTGTGTGTGTGTGTGTGTGTGTGTGTGTGTGTGTGTGTGTGTGTGTCATTCGCGAACAAGATACAATCAACTCTCCTGGACATTGTCCGTCTGTGAGAGAAGATAAGTAAATTGAAACAGACGTGAAGGATGCAACGAAGAATGCAACGGGTATATCCTTGTTTGTACAGGCATCAAACGCCCTACACAAATGATGCTGAGTGTCATTGTTTGCATCTTGGAAATGCAACTGTATCTACACAGGGGACGGCAGGGAGCGATACAAGAAAGGAAGATCCCCCGAGGAACCAGTCCGATGAAGCATTTTCTTGTTGAACGTTAATGTCCAAAGACAGCCTACTATTTGACGGTTTCCATGGGAACTATACGACTTACTCGTGGCGGCTTTTCATCTGCTGTAGTATTTTCTGCATAAGCCCACAATAGCAAGAATGAAAGATTGATCCAACACTAACGCTTTTCGGGTAATATAATTTCAGACACAGCGAAAAATTTTGTTTACATAAATGTTGCAATTAAAAGTTTAAAAAATAATCTTTCTGATAATCAACATTAAAAACAATCTACGTTTAATAACAACATGAGCAAATGTATGTAGAATATTTCATAAAATGGAGATTTAAACTAATAAATCCACAATACATATCACGAACCCACAGTTCTATGATGTTATCAAAGCTGTAGTCTAAATTCACTTCGTTTGCATGCATTGTAGCCTTCGATGGAATCGAAATATTCCGCAGGCTATGATATGACTAGGGGCGAACAACTCCAACTAAAATTCCATTCACTGCATGAAGCGGCAGTGCTGGGACCACTGAGAGAGAGAGAAAAAAAAAAGCATGCTATGTTCACACAGCAATGCATCATGTCAGAGCCGAGGTCAGGTTTAGGGAAAAGATAAACCTTCTCGATGTTGTTCTACATACCACGTATTTCCAGTTGGCACCTGTTTCGTGTTTTGTCCTGTTTCACATCGCTCCACAAAGGCATTACACGCAACAGGTAAAACGATACTCTAGACTCCGCTCCTTCCTCCTGCCTTGATGAATGGCTGAGCCTAATTGGATGGGAGGGCGAGAGAGATAGGCGGAGAGGGAATATCTGCACAGAAGGAGGTCTGCAGACCTCCACAGGAGGTGCACAGGGGTATCTCAGCAAGGTGGAAAGAAGTTTGCTTCAGTGTTGAAGTAACTCCTTCCCCGTCCCCCTTCCCTCAGCAAGGTGGAAAGAAGTTTGCTTCAGTGTTGAAGTAACTCCTTCCCCGTCCCCCTTCCCTCCTCCCAAACCCGTACCCCCTTTAGAATCTGTATTTTAAGTTCTCTCTCACACTCCCATTCTTCCCCATTCTCAACTTCTCTTTTTAATATTATTTTGTATTCCCCCACTCCCCCCATCCCCTTACCCCTCCTCACCCCGAGGTCGCCAAGGCCATGTGGATAGACTCGGAATTCCTTGGAACTGATAACATCACCGCCAAAAACTGTCAGCACAGACTGACTGAAAACATATTTCATGTTAGAAGCAGTTTGCTTTTGTAAGGCCTCACGTACACAGCATCCTGTAAGGAGTGAGTCAGGGATGCAACATTTCCACATCTCTGCCTGGAACTGTTCTTCGCCTTCTACAGATGGAGCGTGCGTGGTTCTAAAACGTACCCGAGGGCAAGATGACCTTTGCTGATACAAATGCAAGCGCAAGCCTGTAATTCAAGGTTACAGCAAACGCTATCTTTAATGATCAAGGACTTAGCTTGTTCTCTGTCTGCCTGTCCGTCTGCCTGCCTGCCTGTCTGCCTGCTTGCCTGCCTGCCTGCCTGCCTGTCTGTCTGTCTGTCTGTCTGTCTGTCTGTCTGTCTTTCTGAGGGAGCAAAACAAAGAGCGGGCGAGCGAGTAAGAGGGTGTGCGAGCAAGCTGGTGGGCAAGCGGGTGAGCGAGCGAGCGAGCGAGAGAGAGAGAGAGAGAGAGAGAGAGAGAGAGAGAGAGAGAGAGAGAGAGAGAGATGTGTCACAGTGTGCCAAGATAGTGTCAGTGAAACAGAACGAGAGAGAGAGAGAGAGAGAGAGAGAGAGAGAGAGAGAGAGAGAAAGAGAGAGAGGGAGGGAGGGAGGGAGAGAGAGAGGGGGGGATAGATGGGGAGAGAGAGATTGAGAGAGACAAAGAAAGACACGCAGAGATGGAGAGAAAGACATGTAGATTGAGAGAGATTGAGAGAGAGGGATACAAAATTCAGAGAGAGAGATTCACAGTCTTTAATTGTGGATTTTCTTTCCAGCAGTTCTTGTGTGATATGTACAGAATGCTTTTGTTTCGAATCAGAGTTTTATAAAGAGAACAAGGCATGGAATCGTTGACACTGCAAAGCATCAAGAGCTGAGTAGAACTTTGGCCCACTGTATCATATCGAACATCTAATGTAAGTCTTAAAACGATTTACTAATTTCCATGTATGCACAAACGCTTACTTTCTCTATCATATCAAACCTTTAATGTAAGTCTTGTAACGGTTGATTGATTTTCACTTTCAGTAGACATACACCAGACGTCCGTGCAAGTGACTGCTACTTCGCTTCTTTTCGTAGAGAGGAGTTGATCTCGTTTCAAGATCCATATTTATGACGACACATGCAAAGTAAATTTGAGATGCAGTGTGATGTTTGGAAAGTGAGATGGGCGAGGAGATTAGATGGTAGAAAATAGTAAATTCTATAGAAGGTGAAATGCTGGTATGATGATTTGCAAGGGAAGGTAATTTTGCAAGGAGAGATGTGATACTAATATAGATCAGATGCTTATAAAGATGAGATTATGATAAAGATGAGATTCTAACAAAGACGGTTTGCTAATAAAGGCTAGATGCTTTTGAAGATGAGATGCTCGTGTCGATGAGATGCAATGGAAGGTTGGCAGCTACGTGAAAAAAGTAAGTTAAGAAAAAAAAACGAGTGTATGGAAACAAATGCTATGAAGAAGAAATATTATGAAAAATAAAACACTAACAATGACGTTAGGAAAAAAAGATTATTGGTAGGTGAGATGCTTTTGAAAGACAAGACGCTCAGGAAGAAAAATTGCTGCTGATGTCAGAATAGTAAAGCTGAGATCATAGAAAAAATGAAGCGTTAAGTAATGCTCAAAAAGGCGAGATGTAAAAAAAGTGGGATGCAGGTAAAGATGAAAAACAAACAAGAGAGGTACAAAGAATGCTTGGTGAGGAGGAGGAAGCAAAAATAGTGCATATCTACACTTGATCTTTGGTTTAAGTGTGCAGGAAGATGAGATGCTGACGACTAAATGCTTAAGCATCCAAGGAAATGCGACATCTTATAGATGGTTGAAGGTAGGGGTGAACAAGATCTTCACTATGGAAGGTGAGGTGTTGCGGAATGGAAGGGAAAGTGAGATGCTTCAAGAAGGAGATGCGGGGAGTCGGGCACGTAGAGCCCACCACCTTGAGGAAGGCAGCAGCTGAAATGGAGCAGTGGTAGGTGCAGGGAGGCTGGTAGCACGGAGGCCATCAGGACAGACTTTACAGCACACATGCTTTCACTATTGGCTGAGTGCCAGGGCAGCGCCATTTTTGCCGAATTCCACGTAAAAGCCAGTGATGAGCTCATCTACAAGGACGTACTGACAGGCAGTTCTCTCCACTGTCAGCCAACACCCACCCTCTGACTGTCAAAACACACTCGAGTTCAGGTTCTCTATGGCTTCCAGTTAGCGTCGTATTGGCTCGTTTCTTTCATGAGGGACAAGCCCATGCAAAAGTTGACGTGGGTGTAAACCACAAGAACGTTCATACTGCTTCATTCTGATAAGAAAACAATCAAAGCCCAGCATTATAACAGTTTATAGTTCTTTATCCCTGCAGCAAGTCAGTTGTCAAGAGATTGGAAGACGGTTTCTGAAAGTTACAACAGCAATAAAGGTAGGGTGCGCCTCACATAACAAGAATTTTTCTTATTCCAAAGTAAACTTGTATAATATGATATCGTAAAACATGTATGAAAAACGCTGCTATGATGAATAAAGATGTAAATCGGCAGTGTAATCTAGCATTCCAAAAGTATGAACACATTAGAAGGCAATGTAATCTTACATGCCGATAAAAGGCATAAACTATTTCTTGTAATGAAATTACTGATATATGTTAAAGTTAACATCTAAATGTTCAACGTGACATGTACGAATATAAATTATATAAGTACACTAAAAAGAAAAAGGAGATCGGGTTTCACGGAGTCCTAGACTTACAGTAAAATCCCAGGACTAGCTCCATATATATAGTATTTGAGTCTCTTACTCTTCCTCTCCTTTTCTAGTCAGGATGCAGACCGAATGGAAGCTGCTTGCTAAGTGGCAGAGACAAGACCTGCAGGGCACATGGGCACATGAGGGCGCTCTGCATGAACTCTGCCACAGTATTCCCTCGCGAGCCTTGTTTGTTCAGTCTTTTCCCATTCATGCCAGCATCAGCTTCCCTTCTACCAGAGGTTTGGTAAACTGTTGTTCTTGTTATCCATTAGCGAAATGAGTGAAGTAGAGCGTACAGAAGAGCGGGTTGGGGTGGGACGGGGTCGGGGTCGGGGAAGGAGGATTGGATGACCGAAAGGGCGTGGAGGAGGGAGAAACTTGAAAAGAAAAGGGAGGGGGGTTTGTGGGAGTTTGGATGGGAGAAAGGGTGTTGGCCATGGAGAAAGTAGGCCTAAGTTGATTAAACAGAATCATTCGCCCAACCAGAAGAAGAGCTAATTAAATACGAAATCCAAGCATGAATAAGGGTGCATATCTTTTCTAAGACATGATAAGACTACAGGCAATGAAGCAAAGTGGACGCTGTATTACGTCTGACATTTCCAGTAAGAGAGAGTTTTTATATAGTATCTCGTATGCGGCAATTTAGACCTAGAAGTTAATGTTGGCTGTACTGTAATTTGCAGTCTACTACTGCAGCGCTTCGTGCTGTTTTGAACACACAGTTGACTGAATGAGCAAGTTGTTCATTTGCATTGCGTCTTCAAGTCAAGGAGTACACAAGGTACCCGTGACGGGTTTGGTTAGCAATGTGATAGCAAACTGTAGAGCTTATACATCTTTAGCTTTTGCTATGCTGGAAGACGCATACTCAGAGAGTTTTAGCATATGCAACAAGACACTCATGCAGGCCATTTTCTGGCAAGTTAACACACCTAAATTGAACAGTCCTGCTTCCTTCTTTCATAAACCACAAGAACTCTTCATGAAAAATGAATAATCAGTTTCAGAAAGCAGTTTTAAATAGTACGTCAATACACACACCACCGCTAACGTTAATTCGGCAAGTGTTTCTAGAGGCAAGAAATCAAAGGTTACGCTGGGGTCAACTGAGTGCGTTCCACACTTCTGCAAGTGGTTCCATATGGACCTGCTCTGGTTTACATCTTGTGTTAGTGCAAGCTGATTGGTTTCGGAGCGAGGTTATTGTCATTTCTGAAAGCAATTGGGCCTGAAGTGCAGTAAAGTTCACAGCTCAGACCTCAAACACCGGCTCTGAGGCTTAGCACAAAATGTAGACACGCCAGTCATCATCAACAGCTCATGGAGGTGCTGGGGGAAGGCGAAGTGGAGGTACGGTTCATGTGAACCCAACCAAGCACCAGTGTCTGGCTCCCGACATGCAATATTCTTGGTGTAGCGCCACTGGTACACCATCCGCAACCTACACACGAAAAAAGTCCATGACCAACTCTACCAACATCTCCATTTGATTCTTATCTTTTCTTTACACTATTGAAGCGTGAGCAGAAAACATTGAAAAAATGCTTGTGTGTAACCAATCAGTCAGACTCATAATAAATTCACTGCTCACGATTGAAACTGCGTATTCAAATGTAATGGTGAATCGCCGTGTCCTCATGAACGATCGGTTGCGAACTAGCAGCTTCAGAACAGCTCCAGTCACAGGAAAGCGACGCTGGTGACAATCACAGTAAAGCTTCAGTCACAGGAAAGCGACGCTGGTGACAACCACAGTAAAGCTTCAGTCACAGGAAAGCGACGCTGGTGACAATCACAGTAAAGCTTCAGTCACAGGAAAGCGATGCTGGTGACAATCACAGTAAAGCTTCAGTCACAGGAAAGCGACGCTGGTGACAATCACAGTAAAGCTTCAGTCACAGGAAAGCGATGCTGGTGACAATCACAGTAAAGCTTCACTCACCGGAAAGCGATGCTGGTGACAATCACAGTAAAGCTTCAGTCACAGGAAAGCGATGCTGGTGACAATCACAGTAAAGCTTCAGTCACAGGAAAGCGACGCTGGTGACAACCACAGTAAAGCTTCAGTCACAGGAAAGCGATGCTGGTGACAATCACAGTAAAGCTCCAGTCACAGGAAAGCGACGCTGGTGACAACCACAGTGACGCTCCAGTCACAGGAAAGCGACGCTGGTGACAATCACAGTAAAGCTTCAGTCACAGGAAAGCGACGCTGGTGACAACCACAGTGACGCTCCAGTCACAGGAAAGCGACGCTGGTGACAATCACAGTAAAGCTCCAGTCACAGGAAAGCGACGCTGGTGACAACCACAGTAAAGCTCCAGTCACAGGAAAGCGACGCTGGTGACAAGCACAGTGACGGTCCAGTCACAGGAAAGCGACGCTGGTGACAACCACAGTGACGGTCCCCCTGTGGGTTCTGGGTAGGAACGGATCCTCTGCGTCTCCCTATGTGATTCGTTAAAGGCAAATAATTACGGAAATCGTGACTTGACCATGCTCTGACTACTTCGATTGATTTTGTGATCAATGACCTTAATAAGCCTTCAAAGAATTACAGGCCGTAAAACTCCAGTATTCATCATCATCGTCGTCGTCGTCGTCATCGTTGTCATCATCATCATCATCATCAGCAGCAGCAGCAGCAGCAGCAGCAGCAGCAGCAGCATCACAGTGACAGCATGGATAGAGGTATGTTCCTGCACATGCGATGGTAGCACTTAACTTGTTAATTTCATGGAATAGGGATTCACTTGCAAGAATTACTATTTATTGCATTCAGGCCGACAAACTCGCTCAACCAAACTCTCAGGTAAACACGCACTTAACTCAACAGCAACAGCTAGCATTACTTAACTGATTTTAAACTTTAATTATAGTTTTTAGGACGACTGCGTGAACTTTTTTATGATTCAAATGAGGGTTCAGGTGGTATATCACAGTATTACATTAACATCCATCTCTCTCTCTCTCTCTCTCTCTCTCTCTCTCTCTCTCTCTCTCTCTCTCTCTGGCAGTTTCAAAGGAAATGGTTCGTCTAAAGAGATAGCAAGTCTCAAAGACGTTAAAAAAGGATTATATTTCTTCATGTTGTATTGCAGAAAGTCAACTTGACTTATCGCGGGAGTCATCTTTCCCCTTTCCCCTCCCCAATACAAACACGTACACACACGCATGGACTGCGAAGAAACAATAGAAGATAAAAACATACACCTTACCCCGTCGCCTGGGGGAGATTAAGAGAGACAACTAGAGGGGGGGGGGGGAGAGAAAGAGGAGAGAGAGAGAGAGAGAGAGAGAGAGAGAGAGAGAGGGGGGGGGGAGACAGACAGTCAGACAGGCAGACACACACACACACACACACACACACACACACACACACACACACACACACACACACACACACAGGGGTGGTGGTGGAGGGAGGGAGGGAGGGAGGGAGAGAGAGAGAGAGAGAGAGAGAGAGAGAGAGAGAGAGAGAGAGAGAGAGAGAGAGAGAGAGAGAGAGAGCTTTGTTCCCACGCAATCGTAATCTTGGGTGTCAAAGGATATCGTTGGAATATCCAGTTCATTTCGCCAAAGATAACGAAAATAGCTTTCTGAGTCGTGGGAATAGTACAACATAGCTACTCCAAGCCGCGTATAAAACAATGTTTCTTGCTAAAGTGAAGTGCTCACACTGATCAACACAAGTGTTCTGCTTCTAGAAGCCCCTCAAAGTCATATTGGTTAATAGCTGGGCTACAGGAACCAGAGAGAGAGAGAGAGAGAGAGAGAGAGAGAGAGAGAGAGAGAGAGAGAGAGAGAGAGAGAGAGAGAGGGGGGATGATGAGGATGGGGGTGGAGGTGGTGAGAGAAAGAGACAGAAATGTACACACACACACACACACACACACACACACACGCAAACACACGCACACACACACACACATCCACACATATCTACACACACATATCCACACACACACACACACACACATCCACACACGCGCGTGCGTGCGCGCACATACACACAAACAGGGAAAGGAAATAGAGCAGCGCAGAGTCTATATTCATCAAAGACAGAATTGTTCAGGGGAATGTGAGGCAAAGAATTCCAAACAAGTTTCAGGGACAGGCATGGAGGATTAGGGATGGGGAAGGCATCACGTCACGCTGAGAGGCCAGCGTCGACAGCCCTGGGGCAGATAAGAGAGCGAATGAAAACAGCAGGTTCCTTCTACCCCCTACTTCCTCTCCCCCATCCCGCAACTTCCGGTGAGAGACAGGAAAGGTGTGTCATGGCTGCAGCTGCTTCCGGGTGTGTGAGGAGTTCCTGATCAGTGGAGGGTAATGTTCAAGGATCTGTCCGCCAGATACAGCCAGATAGGGCCACATGCTATACCTCCACCTAAGGCCCTGGTAGGCTTTGGTCTTGAAGAGGGAAGCAGTTGGAAAGGAGGCTGGACTTCAAGAACATCTTATCCCACTGCCTCCCATCCACGCCCACATAAACGTCTCAACTCTGATAGGTGGGTGCTAAGGAAGTGGCCCGTAAAGGGCCAGCAGCTTAACAACCTGATCACGTCTAGAAACACGTATTTTTCATCAGCAGTTTGATTTATGTGTGACTAGTTTGGGTTACGGTACAAACCTAACGTACCCTTTTGAATGACTGCAACGCGGAAGCACTGACACCCTTGAAATAGGAAATAGTAGGTACAAGTCACCAATGTATCATATGCCATCGATTGTTTTAATTGAAGTTCGAGAAATCATTGTTAAAAAATTCGAGTGAAGACAGAAGAGGAAAGAATGATCACATACTTTCGAAGAAAGAAGAGCAAAATCGATCATCAGACGGAGAAGTAAAATTGACTCGTGTTACCTAAATCATGACAACAAGACTGATGCCACCGCAAGCTCAACTGACTTAAGCAGACACCAACCATAGGACGAGAGTTACCTCGACTTTCTGCATAGTGCGTCCGGAAGGTGGCACTTGGAGCACATCCGGTCTCGGTGCAGGTACCTGCAGAATCTCCACTTCACCCTCGTAGTAGGTGTTGACGTCCTCCCTATTCTCTCGGAGCACAGGCTTAGGTCTGAGAGTAGCCAGGTACTCCTCGCTCTGCAAGTAGTCATGCAAACTGCTCTCCCACATCGGACTCCGGTCTGAGGGTGACAGGCCCGTGGCTGACATAGGGCGTGAAGGAGAGCAGATAGCATGGAGGGGAGCTGACGAGAGGGCTAGGGAGGGGGGAGGGCTATGGGAAGGACCTCTCCCCTTACACAAGTCCATCCATATCCCTAGATAGTTCCTCCAGGAACTTGTCGCGTACTGAGCAAGCAGAACAGAATGTAGCAGCAGCAGTAGTGCTCGGTTGGTCGGACGTTGGGTAGAGTTCAGCGGCAGGCAGTGATGCTGAAGAGCGAAGCCGGCTGGTCAGGGGCGGTAACCTTGCCGTGAGGACGTACTTACGTCCCCTGATGTTCGGGCCACAGCGATGGCGCTGCACGTGCAGATCGAGGAGCGAAGGAAAGGTCAGGCTGTATGGCTGCGGCGGCGTGCCTCTTGTATGATGTCAGCCCAAAGTATTGCTTCTGTAGCATCGAGATGGAAGCAGCCAGGGAGTCAGTCTGGGCCTCCTGCTGTCAGGATGCTCTCCCTGCCTATGTAGCTGCAGACCTACCAGCAACCCTCTTCCTAGCACTATTAACCCTTTCCTGGCTCAGGAAATGCCACGTGTCCGAGTCTCTCAATTAGCGAAGACTTGTATCAGAGGAGACGTTTCTCCATTGCATGGCGGCAGAGAGTACTGCAGCCACTAATGAGACGGTTAAATTCCTCCCCAGAGAGACAGCTCCTACCAACACAACTGACTGCCTCGCCTCACTGCGACTGTCTGCCGCTGCCTACTATTGGCGCCACTGGGCAAGGTTAACCCCTTGGATGGGGCAGCAGAGCTAGCAGAACTGTGTTTCAGTTAGAAATTGTCTCTGCATCCTATCAAGGAGAAGTGCTTGGCTGAGAATTGGGCCTGAATTTACCGTCGCTAGTAATGAGGATCATTAACCCTCCAAGAGCGAGGCCACTCCTCTCCTGCTTCTCTTGAAGCACCGCGCGGCTGTCGTCGCGCGTCTCTGCTCTGCATCACCATGCCTCGTCTCAGTTCAAACCACACATTCCATTGGAGTCATTCAGTTCAGCCTCCATCTCTCTTTCTGTAACGTCCCCCACCCCCCAACCCCTCCCCCCTTCTCTCTCTCATTTCATCCCTGGCTATATTTGTGCATGGTGGAATGTTTGGAGTGGCTTCCCCTTTTTTCTTCGTTGCCCTTGCCATTTTCAATTTCGAACACATTTCTTCCTCGAAGTCTACCGCGTTTATCATTTCATCAGTTTTTGCTGGGGAGGGGTCGTACAAAAAATGTAAATTGAGTACCACTGACGTTTTCAATTTCGACCCCCCCCCCCCTTTTTCTCTTGCAGTCTACCACATTTATGTATACGCCAGGGTAGGCTATATATTTTCAGGACATGTTTCGCGTACATGTATGCACAGGCTCCAATGTTTTTGTTCACGGAAATTAGTTTAGGAACATGGTGACGGTTCAAATAGAATCAACAGATGAAACGGTCCACAAGTACGACAAACCTTAACCACAAGAACTGTGCTCATCCTCATTAACAACAAGTATCATGGACACTCGCACAGATGGAATTAGACACGCACTTGAGTACATATATGGAACTGGGTTACTATTTACACTCCTGCCCATATCACCTCATCGACTAACAATATGTATGCAGGCAGTAAAAATGCTTGTGAGATTAATACGTGAGTGCATACTCTTACATGGTTTCTGCTAAAATCGCCTTGTGTAGCATTTCCGGGCTGCTATAGCGACTTCCTCTTCATTGTACTCAGATCTTCTGGTGTCGAGCTGTAAGACATTGTCGCTGGCATCGGTGAGCGCATCATGACTGGTGGCCAGTCAGACCTTCACCCTGCCAGTGCCGACCTAGAGAAATACCGTCACCACCGGCGACATCTTTCATGTTTGACACAATAAGCGCAGTCTCAGATCGCTACGTCTGGGCGTGGAGAGCAGTAGGCAGAGGAAAGGCCCTGATAACGAACGTATTCCACAGATAGCTGTGTTTTACCTGCTGATTCCTCACTGCCAGTGTCTGAGAGTTTATTTTGTGTCTGGACATGTTTCCTGGTCATGGGTTAACGTGGTGGGGCGTCCCCCTCTAGGACGTCTATTTATCAAGCCTGGCCGCGCGTATCGCTGGGTAGTGGCTGAAACAGAAAAACAGTGGGCTGTGCCCCTGAAACTTGATCCTCCCTGCCTTTGTAGAATTCCAGGACTCTCAGTCAACCACGGCTCGCTCCCTCTCCCACTGGCAGCTACTGGAACGCCCAGCTGGGCGTCAAGGAAGTGTTTTTTCTGTCCTTCATTCCACGCTAAGGAGTCTTCGTAGAAACCCCTCTATAAGTGCGCGCACGCACATGCGCACAATGAAGCAAGTTTTACGTTGATAAATTTCCACGAAAGTTTTACATGTCGTTGGTTTGGGACTAGCAAGTATACAGTAGTTCTTCCTACTGAAGTAGCATATCACAGTGAACAGTTTTTCGCGCAGGGTTTTTCCGACCAGATCTGAATTGCTGGCAGGCTCAAAACATAGCGTTCTGGGAGAAAATATAGCAATTTACAAGTACATTCTGGTAGGTGACTGCAACGTTCACTGGTAACTGAGACCTGCAGGCCTACAAACTGCAACAGAATGACGAACTAATGGTTAAAGAGTAGTCTTTGAGCTTCCGCAATGAGCGGAAAATCTCTAAAGTAATCAAGCGTCACAAATATGAGAAAATTTTGGAAATAGAAAATTGACTGAAAGCTGTTCCTCTGTGTGATGGTGGAGTAGGATTGGGTGCGAGCACTGCATGAGCAAAGCTGAAACAACCCACCAGTGCTGGCAGGGGTTAACAAAATGAAAGCAAATGTCACATCACACATAACGAGCTCCATGAACCGGATGTAAGTCATTTATTGCTGCGTTCACATGGCCTACACGTAGCAGACCTCTGATTCCGGCCCGCAGCTATGTGTGTAAAGAGTGCCTCCAATTAGGCTTCCCCTGGACCTCTGACCCTCCGAGTAGGGTTTGATTATAGCAGAGTTGTTTCCAACTGTCAGTCTCCTGTTGGGTCACTAAGGACTCAATCACAGGCATCACAAAGTCAGGTCGTGTTCAAACACAGGCATACATTCAAATAAGTAAATGAATAATTTCACTATGACAGAATCCCTCAATTCTGCGGAACACCTGAAACTTTGCCGGAGAAAAAGGCGGTGAGTTACGCAAAGCGACAGATCGTCTTCTTTCTGTCAGCACAATTTCAGTACTGAGAGGGGCGCCCTCAAAAACACTCCATCTGACGAAAGAAGAAAAAGCTTTCGGCAGTGTGTAGACAACACCCATATGAAACTCGTTTGCGATCGTGAATCACCGGAGAAGAGCGTTCCAGCTCTTCGCTCGTGGTATATTCGGACAAGCCGCTCCACGTGCTTCCCAGTTCTTGCAGCAGAGATAGGGGCTTTGATCAGAGTCTAGAGAGGGAGAAGCTCTGTAGACTGGCACAGCCTCAAGCCAGCAGCCAGGGTGCCCAGGGCGGATCGCTCTACACAAAAATATACCAGGGCCCGACCGCGGCACACCCAGCACCGACGTCCACAAGACGGAAGGTCGACTGTAACTCGAATTCCCCTCGGGCCGCAGCAAAAAACATACCGGCCAGACACACGGTCTCTATTGCAGCATCCCAGCCTGTTGGGACCATGTGTGGAACTTTCTAGGAATTGCGTACTTTGAGAATGCATTCTATCAGAACCAACGACGCATTGATGCTAGAACGCTCAGGGGACACGTCGTGCGCACGCACACATACACACACATGCGCACATGCATGCACGCAGACACACACATGCACAGATGCATGCAGGCATGCATGCATACACACACGCACGCACGCACGCATTATTTGATTATTTTATTGCTGCCTCATTAAGTGTACTTGAATTGCCTGTTGTGGGACAAAAAAGTTGTATTGTATTGTATTGTATTGTATTGTATTGTATTGTATTGTATTGTATTGTATTGTATTGTATTGTATTGTATTGTACGCACACACGCACAAACACGCACGCACACACACGCACGCACACACACACACAAACACACACGCACGCACGCAAACTCATACCACAAGCACACATTTCTATGACGATCATAGATGCCCATAAGTTTTGCAACATCTCCACATCCATACGTGTCTATTTGTATACATATATTGCGGAGTCATTTTTCAACCCAGATTCTGCACCTGATATCTCCCAGATGTTCGGGCAGAGGATCCTTATACAACACGTGTTCCCAATTCACTAGAGTCTGGAAAGATTGCTGTCTCAGGATCATCCCAGTGATCACGCACTCGGCATGCTTCAAGGGAAACTTTTAGGACAAAGCATAAGAAGCTGACTTTTGAATGTAGTAATGCTTCAAGCAAAGAAGTTGCGCTCCGAACGCTGTATTCTTCAATCAGTGAGTATCATAGGATCAAATCGAATTGGATCATACACACACGAGTGCAGAGGGAAAAAAAAGAATGAATGAATGAACGATTTTATTCAATAGCATAATTGAATAAAGGTGATCAAACTGGAAAGTGTTTGGTCAACGTTTATGTACATACTTGCATACTCCTACTGGTCAATGCCATTCTCTACACCCACTTAGGGATATGAGAGAGAGAGAGAGAGAGAGAGAGAGAGAGAGAGAGAGAGACAGACAGACAGACAGACAGACAGACAGACAGACAGACAGACAGACAGACAGACAGACAGACAGACAGACAGACAGACAGACAGACAGACAGACAGAGACAGACACAGAGACAGACAGACAGACAGACAGCCAGCCAGCCAGACAGACAGACAGACAGACAGACAGACAGACAGACAGACAGACAGACAGACAGACAGACAGACAGACAGACAGACAGACAGACAGTCAGACAGACAGACAGACAGATAGATAGAGAGATGGTCGTGTGTTCAGACGGGTGAATGGGCAGAATAGAGAATGCCGTACAAGAGAAGGCAGCGCTCTAGCAGCCTAGCTGGCGGGCATAACCAAACATCTATCCACTGACTAAACACAGCATAAAACACACACACACACACACACACACACACACACACACACACACACACACACACACACACACACACACACACTCAAGAACACACACACGGCGAGCATTGTTAGGAAACACTCTCAAGATGTGGTGGACATGTTGACAAAATCAACATTCTTCGGTCAGACATCTTTAATGGCATCAGTCAAGCTGACACCGTCTCGCTGAAGGGGACAGACTGGGCCCTCTGTGTCACCAGTCATTTTTATTTGTCAGATTAGACGCCATGCACAGTTGATAAGATGACCATAGCTCCATGGTTACCACCGCGCACAGCATGAAACAGCTGGTGATGGGAAGTAGTAGAGACTAGACATCGGCTCTAAACTATTCCTATCAGCAGATTGGAACCGAATTCTGACACCAGGCAAGAGAACAACGGAATCATTGTATTCACGGGAATAAACGCTAGCACGCACCAGTACATGTTTCTCGCGGCTGATGAGTGTCAATGTCTTTATCAAATCTTGAAATCTGCGCTATAGAAATAGAGAAGGAAATAACTATCACAAGCAAGCTGAAGGTTTAAAATGTGAGAACAAAATGTTTTAGCGTGCAACGTCCAGGGTGTTAATTTCTTCTAATTCTAATTATTTTTTTATCTTTTTCGAAACACTTTTGACAGCTGTAGTTGATTGTATCCTCCAATCGTTATCCATTCCTCTCCAACGTTTAATCTTCTGTCACTACTTTGAGTATGGTCTTCCTTCCAGAGGCTGACAACGTGACTGTGAAACAGGATACAAGTTAAACCACGCCAATCTCGTGTGCCTGCAAGAGCAGTGCAGATATGAAACATACAGGAAATATCGCATGTCTACACATTACTGATAGGAAACGACGAGCATTTCCAGAACTGGTGCTGGGAGGCCGCGATAAAGCAAATACATTATTTCAAGTACCGGTCATTGAATCTTATCTGGATGTGAGCTTCCTCTCTTCAACGTGAAAATACAGACACAGGAAAGTCCTGGGGCTCTACACACTACAGACATGCACTGCAGCAAGGACTCTTTTGGGCAGCTAGCAGAGCTTGCCTGGAGATTCACACCCAGTTCCAGAAATATGGCAGCACTAGACTCCGTATCAGAATTTGTTATCGGCCTTCTGGCACCCTTGCCTATCTGTGTTCAGTCCCCTTGACTTATTTTTGGTCCGCTCCAGCTCTCACAACCTGGGGCTGTACCCAAAAGGAGAAATGGGAGGACGGAGAGGGAGGAGGAAAAAGAGAGTGGGGATGGGATGGGTGGAAGGGGTTGAGAAGATAAAAGATGGAAGAGGAACATTGAGACAGAAGGGTCATGGAAGCAGAGTATCAGGACGGGCAGGCAAGGTGGTTGCTTCGGTCACGCAAAAGACTGGAATCCGCCCACAAAGTAGCACGGACTGGCCTATTTTTACCTTCCACCTATCTCAGCTATAGCCAAAGGGTCCGTGGTCGTTCAGGTTGTTTGGATATTTACGATGACGTCGGCCCCCACTTCACAGAGTAAACACCGTGGGCCCACTGCTGCTGGTAGGAGTACATGCGGTTCTCGGCTCAGCGAGAAGACCACAGACATCGGATGGAGAGCGAGAAGACCACAGACATCGGATGGAGAGCGAGAAGACCACAGACATCGGATGGAGAGCGAGAAGACCACAGACATCGGATGGAGAGGGAGAAGACCACAGACATCGGATGGAGAGCGAGAAGACCACAGACATCGGATGGAGAGGGAGAAGTTAGAGTAGAGGCACTTGCGTCCGAGTGCACGTGATGGATACACACAGTTATGCATACATCTTTTTCGACGAACTCACAGTTGGGAAGATCACACTGAAAAATGCTGCATTATTACTGTTGAAAAGGTCACATTATACAACACTTCTCATCATCCCTATGCAAAACACCTTCCAGCGCTCATAGCATTCATAATTTCATCAGATAGGGGGGGGGGGGGGGGCTGGGGGGGAGCTGGGGGGGGGGGGTCTGGGGGGGGAGCTGGGGGGGGGCTGGGGGGGGAGCTGGGGGGGGGGTGCTGGGGGGGGAGCTGGGGGGGGGCTGGGGGGGGCTGGGGGGGGACGTGGCCAGTGCATAACCACTGCCGTCATCACTTTTACAATGAAGGCAAGCGTTTCCATTCCCAAAGTTTCCGCAACGTTTCCTCCAGCATCCGGTCCAAGTCTACTTCCGGCCGTGCGTGAGGTCTGGAGAAGAGGAAGGCGAGCTGAGAACAAATGACCCACTAACCACTTGATTGAAAAACCGGGCCTCATGGCGATTAAATGGAGCACGGACAGATCTCGACAAGTGCCTGTACAAGTGAAGAAATCTGCAGATCCGATACATTCAGTTGGGGATTGTTGCATATGGCAACCCCATTCGTGCGACTTTTTTTTAGCCATGTATTTGTATTGAAAGTCCAGTAATATTGAAATCCCTCTGAGGAAGCGAAACCTCAATAAGATGACAGTAATACAAAAGTATACATATTCCACTTCCGAAAAAAATGAGTTTGTCCTATGACGGTCATTACTATTAGACAGGAGCATATGGGGTAGTTGGAAGTTCGAGGGAAAGTTGCCGTTTGTGGCGAAACCTGAGATAGTAAGATTATATAAATTATTGTGTCAAATTGAAACAAATATTCGAAATCTCCAGACTCCAGAAGTCATGACGATATTTACCTCGTCTCAAGCTACGTGGCACTTTTCATGCGTCAAAGGCCGAAGCTTTGAAGCAGTATTTCATCTTTTGAATCAGTGCTCCCTTTTCGCCTTTTTGTCACGGGCATGGTCAGTCATCACATGACCCGCTATGAAAGAAAAGAAAGATGGGAAAGTGCTGCCCTGGTTAAAAGGATGTCTTTGATAATTTCTTAAAGTTCGAGGGAAATAGGTTTCGAACACTACAGCCATCGTTAAAAAGCTTTATATACGTTTCATCGCGTACGTGAATATCACGAAAAGCCCTTTCGGGTTTGCCAGGTCAAGTTAAATGTATCTCAGAGTTGGTGAGGATTAATGGACGTGTTCGAAGAGATAAAATAACTTAAATATGCGTCACGAACTAGACTCTTTTAGTTCCTCCTAGACGGAATAATGCTTACAGGTATTCTGATTAAGGACTACCCAGATGAAGGAATGACTATTTTATTACTTACATTCCCGTCTCGCTTTGTACCTTCTCACCATTTCCCGTTCCCCTATTCTCCACACACCATCTTCATTCCGTGGCTATGCCACCACCGTCCTCTTCTTCCTACTTTTATTCTAGGCTCCCCCTCTAGCTTTTGGGATGATGAAACTATTTCATGAGACTCGTATCTGTCTACGCCTACGCATAAAGGTGCTCATTGTCGGTAACCCCTACGGTCTTGAGAGAAACAATACTGAAGATCCATCATCATCGCATGAGACAATGTCCTCATACCCTAAACAAGACCAACTAAAGAACTGAATTTCTCAATTATTATCTTTAAGAAAATCAAAACAGTACATTTTCCAGTATTTCACAGTATTAACCTGTTAACTGTACCAGTAAGAATATAGGGTACTTAACCGATTCTACCAAATTATCCTCGTAAGATCTCACAAACGCTCGGCATCTCAAATCGGCAAAAAGAAAAGAAAAAGAAAAAAAGGAAAGCCATTCGGTCCGTTGATTAGATTGGAGGAAGCTTTGCGAGTTATCGGCTCCATCTGTTCCAGCAGGCGTGATGTAGAGGGCGCCAGTATCGTCGGCCCGGAATTGGGAAAGATGGCGTTGGGAAGTGAGGGCAGAAGAAATGCGGACCCCTGTCACAGAACAAACCCATTTCCTCCCATTGCCGCGAAGTCTTGCGACAGCCGTTCTGCTCGCCTGTGGGGGGTGGAAAGAATTCGCGGTGTTTGCAGGACTGGCAAAGCAGATATCTCGCCATGCCAATCCCAACACACACGTTTTTCTTCTCCTCTCTCTCTCTCTCTCTCTCTCTCTCTCTCTCTCTCTCTCTCGTATCTAGCGTGGGCGCAGCTTCTCAAGATTTCATTCATGCTGTGTAGAAACCAGCTTCCTCAGTAAATCTCTCCACCGAAGTTGAATCATTCAGTTATCAGAAATTACGACTGGTTCTGAGACTATTTCAAGTCCTAGTCTGGCTTGCTATCAGTGCTTGTACAGTGAGGCACAGGCGGTTTATCTTAACTCATCTCGCAACATACAGCGCTGGCTGTGCAGAGGCGCAGCTTGCAAGGAAGCAGTAAGATTCGGAGTGGAATAGAGGTGGTCAATTGCACACACTTCCACTTCCAGTAAAACTGCAAGCCCACACTTTAGATATAGAGATACCCAGGCTGTACGGCACGAGGAGCGCAGACCCTTTGATCTTCAACCATAAGACCTCGGATCCCTGGAGCGTGGAAACTAGTTTCCATGGCAGAACCAGCAAGAAGTTGCCGCAGTGGTCATGCAGGGCTCTATTGCAATTTGCTGCTGGTCCAAGTTTACAACGCACTCATACTCATGCTCCTGTATGAACCTATGCCTTCTGTGTCCTTTGCAGTCGTAGGCCTACTAGCACAATACTATCTGTTTCTAAGTGAAGGGTACGACAGAAAGGTAGATACTGAAGATAAATGGAGCTGCTTCGAAGAGTGATATGACTCCACGCTGTGAAGATGATTACTAGAGATTAATGAACTGTCCTGCAGGCCAACTGTCCGTATTGTCCACGTGACTCGTTCCTGCGTGCAAACTCAGCTCATATGCAGAAAATTATATCACAGGTCGAATTTTGGTTGGTTGATTTCGTTGTCCATAGTTATCCAGTCAGGAGCGATGTTGTGTGTTGGATGTCCACAGAAAATGACGTACTAGCAGCCCCTGCGTCCTTTTCAGCATCACGTCACATTGCATGAGGCAAATCGATTGCTCCACCATATCTGTCGGAGCTTTTACAAGAGTACAAACCACTAAGAGTCCTACGGTCATCGGGAAGGCTTCTTTTCTGCGTTTCCCCAAAATACCTTAAATACTATGGATACAGATCCTTCTCATTCATGGACCCAAGACTCTGGAACTCAACTCCAGATTAACTGAGGACGTCAGAGAGTGTGACCAGTTTCAGAATGGGCCTAAAGACCCATC
>JAWQFJ010009752.1:0-5000 GCA_034096865.1 Theodoxus fluviatilis | reverse complement strand
TGCGCTTTCTGAAGTCCCGCACTTCCACAGCTCTCCACGCCTGTCGGCGGACACGGCTTTCCGGAGGAGAAGGAAATAGTTTATCACGACACCGAGGTATAGCGAGAAATCCTACAGAGAAATCCTAAGGTGGGTTTACCACCTACGTTTTCTGCAACAGGGAGAGAAGAAATACACTATGGGAGAAACATAAGAACTAAACCGGCGAAGCTATCCTTCCAAGACAGGTGACTGGGATATCGTATGGATGTACAGCAGTGGAGCGTTGATGTTCTGACTAACTGCTGACGTGAAGAATGCGACTGACCGATCACGTTAGGCCTTTCGGGTCACGTCAGGCAACGCCGCTTGGCGTAGCGTAAACGTAAACGTACCGTGCTCACGTCACTTCAGGACGTCAGCAGGTAGAGTCCCGAAGTCAGAGCGAGCCGGCTGCTCAGTGTGTAGAAGGCAGAAGGGGCAACGTGGCTCCAGACTGCCTGCCTGCCTCCAGAAGAGTCTGCGAGAAGCTTAGGCCGTTCTGTCCCGGGACTCAGGGATGCTGCCCGCATCGTCTGGCATCGCCGACATTTCCAAGTGAAACACGAACACGTCAGGCGCGTGGCGGCGGGACCGAGAACAGGACTACGCCTTGCCTTTTCCTCCAGCGAGGCTGTAGGTGCTTTTGCCTGGCTGTTTTGCCTGGCAGTCCAGATCCTCGATCCCACCCCTCCCCTCCTCTCGTTCTACTCCCTCCCCCGCCAGTCCTAACCCCTATCCTTTTCTATATTACATCTACCCCCTCCTGCGAACCTCTCCGCCCCCACCCTCCACCTCCACTCGCCCCAGCAACTCGATACCTTCCCTCAACACGCTCTACAAGAGCTACCTCAAGGCAAAGGTGTTACGTCGTAACCATGGAGACATGCATCCGTGATTCACGTGCAAAATGCCGGCTTGGTTGTTTCGCCAATGATGCAACACATCAACAGGAGACGCGACGTGGGTGGGAAGGGGATGTTGCGAAATGTTTTGTGTGTGGATCTTCATACCACGCGAAGGACGATGAATTGATAATGGCATTCAAAGTGAAGTCAGGGATGTATGTAAGTCTTTATTTCCTATGGAGAAGAAAATTTACGTGCACTTGCTGGACACATGCAAATGCTGAGAATCAGAGTTCTCTCTGTCTTTTGTTAATGAGAGACTCAAGGATTTTCTGCTGACACGAATTGTGCTTGGCCAAGCATTTTTAAATGCATAGATTACCATCTCTTATCCTACATGCCCATGTTTCTAGAAGGAATGAGTCGTAGAGTTGCGGAAAGGCGGAAGAGAAAGATCCAAAACGTTAACAATAATATTAAACACGTTGGTACAGCCGATGACAGAGACGATGGTGCTGCTGCTGACTGCCCCGACGACGACGAAGACGACGACGACAAATAAAGCGAAGATGACAAAGACGAAGATGCCGTCGACGATTGTGATGCTGCAGATGATAATAATGAAGACGATGACTTTAAAGAAACTTCTTTGTAATGTTGGCATCCTAGTTTGAACTGGATTTGTCTCTTTAAAGGAAAATTCGACGAACGGCGAGTAAAAAAGTCTGAAGCAAAGACTACTTCATCCAGTATACATTACATGTACACGTATATCTCATCTCTATTTTTTCAAGCAGAGTTCATCCTGCGTTTTTATCGTGTTTACGGGTGTAAGGGATATTCTGCGATAAATCCTGGGCTCCAGCTCTAAACAAATAAACACAGCGAGGGAGAGGAGTCCCACCCAGAAGAAATAGGAGAAAGATGTGCAAAGGAAGCCTAAGCGTGAGACAGAGAGAGAGAGAGAGAGAGAGAGAGAGAGAGAGAGAGAGAGAGAGAGAGAAAGAGAGAGAGAGAGAAAGAGAGCTGAACTGAACTGAACTGAACTGAATTGAACTGAACTGAACTTTATTCGGAGGCCGACTGCCCATTTGAATGAATCACAATGAATCACAATACATAACATACATAAGAGTGCCTTCTAAATGTCATTGAGAGAGAGAGAGAGAGAGAGAGAGAGAGAGAGACAGAGACAGAGACAGAGACAGACAGGCAGACAGGCAGACAGGCAGACAGACAGACTGACAGACAGACAGACAGACAGACAGACAGACAGACAGACAGACAGACAGACAGACAGACAGACAGACAGACAGACAGACAGACAGACAGACAGACAGACAGACAGACAGACAGACAGACAGACAGACAGACAGACAGACAGACAGACAGACAGACAGACAGACAGACACGACAGACAGACAGACAGACAGACAGACAGACAGACAGACAGACAGACAGACAGACAGACAGACAGGACAGACAGACAGACAGACAGACAGACAGACAGACAGACAGACAGACAGACAGACAGACAGACAGACAGACAGACAGACAGACAGACAGACAGACAGACAGACAGACAGACAGACAGACAGACAGACAGACAGACAGACAGACAGACAGACATACAGACATACAGACAGACAGACAGACAGACAGACAGACAGACAGACAGACAGACAGACAGGCAGACAAACACATAGACAGACAGACAGATAGACAGAGAGACAGATAGACAGACAGACAGACACATAGACAGACAGACAAACGCACAGACAGACAGACAAACACATAGACAGACAGACAGACAGACAGACAGACAGACAGACAGACAGACAGACAGACAGACAGACAGACAGACAGACAGACAGACAGACAGACAGACTGACTGACTGACAGACAGACAGACACACACACACACACACAATCACACAGACAGACAGACAGACAGACAGACAGACAGACAGACAGACAGACAGACAGAAACACAGACACACAGACAGACACACAGACAGACACACAGACAGATACACAGACACACAAACAGACACACAGACACACAGACAGACACACAGACACACAGACAGACACACAGACATAAAGACACAACGACAGACAGACACAAAGACACAGAGATAGACAGAGATTAACAAAGAGAGAGAAAGAAACATAGAGAGAGATTGATTGATTGATTGATTCTTTATCAAGGATGAAATTTTAGGCATTTCTGCCTATCTTACAAATTGTCCTTGCTCATAAAGAAATGAAAACATGGATAGATAAGAAAAAAATACACAGTAGCTAATCTATGTACAACAGTTGGTAAGGTATATGAAGAATATGATCAACAATGACAAAGATTTTAGTAGATGCCTTTGACAACTGTCAGCTCAGTGAGTCTTCAAGTTCAAGCAAATACGTGTCATATGTACAGGCGACAGCAGTGAGATCATCTGAATAGATAATCACGTATGGATGCTTTAAAAGACTTCATGGAAGTATTGTTCCTTAGGTGCAATGGGAGTGTATTCCATATCATAACACCTGAATATGTAATACTGCCTTTGAAAATGTCTACTCTAGGTTGTGGTAGAATGAAAGTGTTGCGAGATAGTGAATGGCTTGTTTGGGGACGAATGAAGAGATCAGTAAGATACTTCGGTGCTCGTGAATGAGCAATTTTGTGCATAAGGATGCATTTATTGAGGACGAGGTGTTTTTGGAAGGGTAGTAAGCCAAGATTTCTGATCTTTTCATCCGTAGACAATGTTGAGTCGGAAATAATAAGCTTGGCAGCTCGTCTGTACAGTGATTTAATCTTGTTCAAGTGCACTGCCATGGAGCCATCCCATACAACAGATGCAAAATTAATATGGGAATTTATGTGTGCGTGAAAAAACATTGCGCATGCATCGGTGTTGACAAAATGCCTCAGTTTAGAGAGCAGGAAAATGTTCTTAGCAATAGTTTTGCATAAGGAATTGACATGTTGTTCCCAAGTTAGTTGTTCATCAACAATTATGCCCAGCACTCTGTGTTCTGAGACTTGCTCAATGATTTCATTTTCTAGCATAAGGTTGATGGTTAAGGGTTGTCGTTGACGTTTTTGTCTTGTAGTTAGGATCATGCACTTGGTTTTTGAGGGGTTTATAACCATTCTATTTGATGAACACCATTTTTGTAAATCATCAAGGGTAACGTTCAGGGCGCATTGGATGGAATTTATGCTTCTGTCGCTTACGCTGATAATGGTGTCATCTGCAAACATAGTGCATTTGATACTTTCATTTGATATACTCAATGGTAGATCATTGATATACAAGCTGAAGAGCAATGGACCTAAAATTGAGCCTTGTGGAACCCCTGACTTTACGATTCGTCTCGAGGAATACAACCCGTTGACATAGACACATTGGCTTCTATGTGTCAAGTAAGATCGGAAAAAGGAGACTGATGTTGGATTTTTCAAGTACATCGAGAGTTTATCAAGGAGAATTTCGTAGTCAACTAGGTCAAATGCCTTTTTCAGGTCCAAGAAAATGGTACCAGACAGTTTGCGGTTGTTTATGGCTGATAGCCAGTCGTTCACCAGGAAGGATAAAGCAGTTTGGCAGGAGTGATGGGAACGAAAGCCGGATTGCAATTGATATAATAAGTCAAATTGGTCAAGATACGAGAAAAGATGTTTGTGAACGTGTCTTTCTAGTGGTTTGGAGATAAGAGGCAAAATTGAGATGGGACGGTAATCATCGGGTACTGAAGCAGTCTTAGATTTAGGCCCTTGGCCTGCTGAAGACGAGACGGGAAGATACTGTTTCTTATACACAAATTATAAATGTGTGTCAATGAAGGCAGTATGGCGGGAAGCGAAATTTTTAGTAAATGAGAACTGATGCCATCGAGGTCCGTGGATCGTTTGTTTGGAAGTTGAAAGATGTATTGCATCACCTCATGTGAGGTGACAGTAGGAATATGGAATGCAGCATCATGAGGAAGTCTTTCATTACAGAAATCCTCAATACGTTGAACAATATCCCTTGATAGACAGGGAGTGTGTTTGGTCGATTTTGCATGGATTTTGTCAGCTATTGTCGTGAAGTGTTCGTTGAATTGTTCAGCATTTATAGATGG
>JAWQFJ010009736.1:0-15513 GCA_034096865.1 Theodoxus fluviatilis | reverse complement strand
AGCAGACAGCAAGAGCTATTCCTGCAATCAAAATACTGCGATTTGGTCACGTGACAAGAACCTCTGTGTACCTGCATGTTTTGTATTACAAATGGCCAGAACTCCGTTGTTTTTTGCTCAATTATCTCACAACTTGACAGGTGGGCTTCTTATATCATGCAGATGATCTAACCAAGTGTTAACAGACGGGAAAATACTGGGCCTGGTCACAAACAACAAAACAAACCACAACATACACTGTCAGCCTTTGCTGCTAGCGAGTCAGTGACGCGAATCGCAAGCGCCCCCTATCGGCAGACAATTCCCGCGCAAAAGCGCTCATTCATTTCAGCCACATTGACAACTTCGCTCTCATCCTCGCTGTCTGAAACCTCGTCATTAGCGAGAGGAAAATCACCACTATCATCATCATCATCATGAAAGGGATCATCTACATCAGTTCCTATCTCATACAAAGCATCCACTTCAGCATCAGAACCCTCCTCTATAGCAATTTCCACTCGCTCACCCAACCTCGCACTGCAATCGACGCTACGCCGCCATCGCTGTTTACTTCGCGCCTCGTAGTGCATTGCTGATAAAATTTATGGTCTGGCCGGGAAAGATCTGTGTGTGGATCTAAAGCTGGCAAAACATAGTAGGGTCTGTCTCAGAAACTGGTCCACAGCACAGTGACAGTTTTGGACCCCTCTTAAAATACTTCTACTACTGTATAATTTTATTATTTATTGCTCATTTTGTTTGAAATTGGTGAAAGAGATAATGGAAATAAAATGGAGTTTTAAAAAATGGCTTTTTAGTATTTTGTTTTTGCTTTTGTACGAAAATTGGGCCCAAAATGGCGCGCTGGTTTGTGACATGGCCATAGCCTGGTCTTGGAAAAGTACTGTGCATTGAAACTGTCGATCTTTGAAGGCAAAATACACATTACAAGGCGTCTTTTAAACAGTATCTACTTTGTTATTATTCGCAAAGTGCCCCAAAAGAAATCTTTTACCGAAATCTCGATCTGTTTTCATCTGCATCAGCTTCGTAACGCTTGGTGTCCAGACACAAACACGTCTTTTGGAATCGGCAACTTCGGCGGAGGAATACATTATACTGACACACATGGTGCCAACACACGCGCACATGTGCGTTGAACACGTGTGGAAACGCAGAACTTCATATGTTTATTATCACGAAAGAAATTTGAGTTTGAAGTTTCTGTAGCGGAATGGTGTCCAATTTTTCATGTTACGTGCCAATCGGCAATGTGTAAGTTCCTGCATTCCCGAAACGGCTAGGAACTACATTTTCAACACGAGAATGACCCAGTTCCTTGGGGAAGGATAGTAGTACACGTGGTTGTGCACTCGGAACGAAAGCTTGCTGAGTTCGGAGCGTTTTCTTCTTGGTGTCCAGGCTCGCCCCACGTGTTACGCGCCTGATCACATCTGGAGAGAACGTCGTAAAATGTAGGATTTTGACAAATTTTGAATAATCTGTTGCTATTTGCTATTTCCATGCGTTATATAGGGCCCTTCTCTTTTATTTACAGAAGTTTGGGAGTGCGAAAAAGCTATAATGTACGAGTAATTCGACTTTTCCGACGAACTACCGGAGCCCGACATTTTCTGGCTATGCATACCAGTCGAGAAAAGATTAATATTCCGTAGAATATTGTGAAGGAATTTCAGTGATTTGTTTGCACTAGTCATACAATTTAACTATTTTTACATTTAAAACAAGTTTGAAGTCAGAAATATGTTGTTATGTCGAGCCACGTGCGTGGAAAGGCTACACCATGTGCTTCGTAACATGGACACCACTTCCATAACCATAACTTGAGTCCATGTGACGCAGCTGATCCTGCAGAGGAAGAATATCGCTACTTGTCTTTTTTATCGAACGCAACAGTGGTTTTACGCGTTTGGCGTAGTTGCAATCAACCACCTATTTATTAATATGTCAGAAAATATTGGCGAAGTTGATGATACGTGACGGTGGCGCTGAAGCCCTTTGCTGACGATTAGCCTCATCACGCGGACACGTTCATTCATCCACACACCCTTCCATTCATTCGTCCATCCACCCATCTATCCATCCATTCACACACCCATCCATCAATCCATTCATCCACACACCCTCCCATTCATCCATCCATCCATCCACCCATCTATCCATACTTCCACACATCCTTCCGTTCATCCATCAACACACCCTTCCATTCATTCGTCCATCCACCCATCTATCCATCCATCCACACCCCCTTCCATCCATTCATCCATCCATCCAGCTCTGGCACCTGGCCGGGGAGTAGCCTACTACATTTATGCAGTGTAGACTGTCTCACCAGACTTGTTTCCTAGGCTTCTAGTCAGGGAGTGAGTGGTCAACTTCTTAGACTGTATGCCTTTTCCTCTGCGTTCAAAGAAATGCCTAGTCATTTTTTTCTTTTGTTTTTCTTTCTTCAATTTTGCCACAACATGCTTGTTTGCTTTTTAAGGGATACTTGTGGATTCAAATAAAGTAATCACAATGGCATGTCAAGCAGTTTTAATGTTTTGTTTATGGAAGGTGGGTGAAAGTGTGAATGTGGTGTCTTTGTTACGCGGCAAATACAATTTTATACACTGGTAACATTTCCTTGCAATTGAACATAGGTTCATTCAGAAAGGTTTTCTACACTGCTATGTCTTTATTTCACATGATGATGCTGGTTAACATCAACTTCCTAAGAAGTGTGTCATTTGATGACACTTTTTCAACACAAAAAAATATCAAAATGCCATCCCGACTTTAAGTTCACATGTTGGAAGTCAAGTACCCTTCTGAATCCCAAATATTTTGTTTACATGCTGTTTCTGTATGGCCATAGGGTGTATTCTTAAAATACAATGGTCTTTAACTACCATTTTGTAGTACTATTGGTTTGAATTTTGTGTCCATGTTACGCGGCCAATTTTCCTATTGGCCGCTCATTTCCAGACCCCTGGAGCCTGTATTCTTGTCTAAGTTATCTTTTCACCTGCATAACTCATTGCATCCATTGTTAGGCTTTATGAAAAAGTGCATTGCAGACTATTTAAAGCAACTTTTTTTTTGCACCACCATGTCACACTTTTAGGCCCAGTTTCTGAGACAGACCCAGTACAGAGATGAATTCAAGACTAGACTAGTTCCCTATACCATATTTTCCTTGTTGTAAGCGGGCAAAAATATGCTAATGTGGTAGGCTCTAATCCTCTATTGAGGCTATGCGCCGCGAATGAGTTAAAGCACTTATACAGTATAACTTATAGTTATACCTGTGTTTGACTTTATCCTTTCCTGTACATATTTCCAGAACTGTTTCGGATTTGCTTTGCTCCCACCAGCAATATCTTTTTCAATGCTTTTCCTTGCCTTCTTGATTAGTTTTTTACACTTATTTAGTTATTATGCACAAGCTTATTATCTATGATAATCCTTGGCTTGTTTTGATTGTAAATACTTTTTATATAGATTATACTTCTTTTTCACTGACTTTCTCACCTCACTATTCATCCATCTTGGTTTAATGCTTCCATCCTTCCCACAACTTTTCCCCGGAATGCATTGACCCCATTGTTCCATGCTGTCCATAATTAGGTCGCGGATATAACACCACAAGCTTTCCACATCTAATTCACTTAGAAGCTAATAGAACTGAGAAATGACAATTACTAATCACTTCTCTCATCTTTCCATAATCACCTTTGTTTAAATAAAATGTGTATTTAAGCGTCTTCTCAGTTTTTGTTCTGGGGACATACTTTACAAGTAAAATAGAAGCACTTCATGATCACATAAATTTACCAACAGGGTCTAAGTGCTGGATGTCAGACACCAAGTTGTCCTCATTGACTAGAACCAAGTCATCGACTGTAGATTTCTGTCCTTCTCTGTGTCTAGTAGGTTGTGTGACTTTTTGGATGAGGAAAGCATCACGTACACATTCGATAAAGATATTATTGACCTCACCATTCCATTCACCTTCCCAATTCACACTAGGAAAATTAAAGTCTCCGACAATGCATATCTTATCATACTTTGAGAGTCCATCATTTTTCAGTAACTTGTACAAATTTTCTGTATTTTCCAATGATGAGCTTGGGCTGTGGCACACACACCCTATGAGTACACTTTCTTCCTTTGCTCCTTTGTATGTACACCATAAGCTTTCCTTAAGCCAGATTTTTAGAATTCTTCACAATCTTTGGCATTCAATGATTTGTCAAAATATATAATAGGGCTATTCCCCTTTTCGGGTCAGCATTCATAAAGAGATCATAGCTTGGTATTTCATACTCAGCGTTATTTATGCTATACACTTGGTTTTTTGCTTTTAATTTTATCTTCGTAAGACCAATTATATTAGGTCTGATATCGATTAGGGCTTTTAGGCATGAGAGAAATTCATCCTTTTTGTTCAGGAAAGAGTCTAGATTAGTGTGCAAAAATTTAGAACAAGAAAAATCATAAAAAGTAAGAAGAGACAGAAGTAGAACACCCTGACTTAGAATGAGATGCAACACTTGTACAACTATTTACATGAGTGGCGACTTCGTGTCACTGCTTGCCATTAACGTCACTTGCTCGGCCTCACCCTGGTGCAGCAGCCGCTGCCCCCCGGGTTGGATGCGTCCGCCTCCTGACCCTCTGTAGCAGGTCCACCTTCCTTCCTCCCTGGCCTCTCTGACCTAGTCACGATCCTCATCTCTCTGTAATTTATTAGCAAATTTTGCTCACCTTCCTTCTTCCTCTCCTAAATCTCTTGCCTCATCTTCCTAATCCTCTCTCTCTCTCTCGGAGTGCTGTCATCGTTTATGTACACTCTCTTGTCAAAGGGAACCCCCTTATTCAGCATGCCCACGCTCTTCATGATCACCCTTTTTGTTGCCTCAGTTTTATAGTCATTTTGAGCAACCTTGGTTTTGTGTTAGTCCCAATCTTGAAGGCCCCCAGTCTGATGGGCTCATCTATCTCCTGCTCAGGCACTTCTGCAATTTTCCTGACTAGGTTCGTCACCCTCTCCCTGCCCTCCGCCTTTCTCCCCTCTGCTGTGTCTTCCTCACTCTCAGGTAGGCCTGGAACTATGATGTTCAATTTTTTTCTTCTTTTCTTGCCAATCATCCATGTATTCTTCTACCTTCTTTTCGACTGTTGCTGTGATCTTCCTCTCGATTGCTTCTGCGCTACATGCTTCAATGCGTACTTCGTGTTCATCCATTCTACCCTTTAGGGATGCCAAGAAAGTGAGTATATTGTCGAGTTTTGCCTCGATACGGCTAGAGACCTCACTCTTTTCTGGCTCTCTACACTTCTTGCAAAGCCACACCATGAAGTCTCCCCCTCCTCTCAGGCACTTGAATTGTGCATCGCTAAGGTCTGAGCACTTACGGTGACACCACTGTTTGCACCCGAGGCATTCTATTGCCTCTTCATCTTCTTCCGACAAACCATCTTCGCAGTGGATACAAATCCATGGCTGGTCTTTACCGTGGCCCTTCACTTTGGATGCAGTGCCCACTTTGTCCTTGCTCTTAGCAGAACTGGTGGAATTTTTACGGCTAGACATGAGTAGTTAGATGTATCAAGCCCCTCTTTCGACACACAATGCGGAAAAGGCACAAGTGAATCAAAAAAGGCACTTACCTCTTAGTCAGCATTAGCAGGAACAGTGTAGGTGAGATGGACATGTGCCAAAACAAAGTCAGTGAACACTAGTGGGACAATTTGAAAAAAGCCGCCATCTTGGCCTCTATGTGCCCTTTGTTTGGCTCTCAAAAAAACACTGGGCCTTCTCTAAAGGTACTTATGGGGACACTGGAAACAATGCTTCCATATCCCAATACATTCACAATTCTTTTTATCAATTTTGAGACACATGGGGTCGCCAAAACCAAACAAAATCACTAATCTTTCGGAGCACTACACAAAAAGCGACCGTATCACGAAGGGACGTAACTCCAAGGGACTGCACTCTTATTTCCGGAAACGACATGTGCTGTTTGCAAGATGGCGGGCGAACCTGAAAGGTGGGAATTTAAAATCCAACTAGTGTGCTTCTGTGGCCTTATGAAGAACAAAACGTCCATTGAAATCAGTTGCACTCTTGGAAGATACAAATCTTTCGTAGCTTGTTTTGTTGTGTCGTGTCTGTGACACTTTCGGCTCCAAAATATATAAAGTGGTCAAGGACGCTCGTACGCACAGGGCGACTAAGTAAGTCTAAGCCGACTTACCGCCTTTGAGGCAGCATTTAGGTTTAGTCGGTGCTGTTGCTTTGGATTTTCGCCCACTTGTGTTGGGTGGATTGTTTCCCTTTGACTGCATTTTTTTCTGACATTTTTGCTGGTCTGTGGTGCTTATGGTGATGATTGTGATGTGAGATGTTTTTGCCTTGTTCTTGAGCATACTTGCTTGTGTTGGTGTTGTCTGTGATGTGCTGTGGAGGCTGAGGTTTGCAGGGAGAATGTGTGCGTGCGAGTGTGCTGTTTCTTTTCATATGTATTTATCCTATCACATTATTTTTATGTATTCTTCTACTATGATTATTATTTGATTATTTTATTGCTGCCTCATAAAGTGTACTTGAAGTACTTGAATTGCCTGTTGTGTGACAAATAGAGTTGTATTGTAATTTGTATTGTATTGTATTGATGTATCCCAAACCGATGTAGACTGTAGTGAGTGAGTGAGAGAAACTCCACACTTCATTGATTGGTCGAGAAACCTACACACTTCGTATGATTGGTCGAAATTTCTGCCATCTTGAAATGGTTGAATATACAATAATGGGTGAAGCTTTATATTCTAACTCCATTCCACGTTTGACTCTCAACAGGTGGTCTCTACGCCCTAACTCCAGGGCCGACGCTGATGTTGGACACAAACGTGACAAAAAGTAACGCGTCCGGGTTTAGGTGAAACTCCCCAAAGTGTGTAGGTTTCTCTTTGGAGACTCATTTAGACTGAACTGTCATCGACGTCAGCGGAGCACCGGTATGATGCTCTGGTGACGTCAGGACAAATTTCATCTGTTGATAGAAAGGCAGTTAAACCTCTCTTGATGGGAGGGTTGATATTGACAGCTAATCCCTATTTAGATATGAAGAAAAGAAATTATAGTGTGACTAGTAGGATGTGGATCGCGAGGCCATTGATTCTTATCATTCAAATCCCGCGTTGATATGATTTGCTCCTGATCGCTCGATCGTCTTCATACCGTTACATGTGATTACGCCAATATCTTTACGTAGAGAGGAAAAATCGTTATATCGGGTAGCAGTTCATGAAATGTTACCGTAAAACACATGGCGTGTAATGCATCGCAGTAAGGAGTCACAGCGGTCGACATTCAGATTGAAACGGCTCGGAAAAGTTGGATGGCTAGCGCGTAGCAGAAAATTCGCTATCGTGGGAAAGTCAGAATGTATTGAGCCACATGTAGTTACTCAATGTGATGAAGTACAGCACAGCATTGTTCAACAATTTATGTGAAAAATTAGTATAGTGCAAGTTGGCAATATACTTCATACAAATTCCCACTCCCAGTCCCACCACTTGACAGAACTCCCATATTTACAGTTTTTCACCGAGTCTTATGCTTTCAGTTACTCCATCAATACGTGTTTGAGTAATGCAAACTCATCCCTAGCAAACGTTCTACCGGAATTCCACAAGGAAGTATTTTGGGTTCGGTTCTTTTTACAGTATTCATAAACGACTTACCAGAAGGGATACAGTCACAGACCTGCCAAATGCTACGCTTTAGGCGTAGCATGCTACGCTTTCGACATGCTTGCTACGCTGCTACGCTTGTCCATAAAAACTACGCTTTTTGACCGCGATGGAGAATCCCCCCCCCCCCCCCCCCCCGCTTTCACGCCGCCAGTGCAGCTTATCGCGCCACCTTCACAGCCTTATCTCCCTCCCCCCCCCCCCCCCCACCCCGCTTTCACGCCACCGGGTCAGCTTATCGCGCCAACCTCCCAGCTTTCTCTCTCCCCACCCCCACCCCGCTACGCCTATTCCTTCAATGCTACTCCTTATAGCTCTGGATGCTACTCTTTGGCATGATGGTGGGTTGGCAGGTCTGCAGTCATCGTGCAAAGTTTTTGCTGACGATATGTAGATTTATGATAAATCAAGAAATTGCAGCCGGGTCCAGAGCGATTTGAAACGATTGGAAAGGTGGACGAACATATGGAACCTATATTTTAAGCCAATGGTAGGCTAGTACAGCTTGTAAAAGCAAAGATCGTGTATACGGCTTTACAAAAATGATCGCGGAAACCAAACAGGGGTCGGTATTAAAATCGGGGCGAAAAAGCAGGCCATTTCTGGTTTTCAAAACGATTAGTTTATCATAATATAACAGATTGGATTGATTGAGTTTTGCGTGTGCTTACAGCAATTACTGGGGGCGGCGCATAGGGTGAGCGTCAGATTATTCAGATCCAACTGTGCATTCAAACTACCTTGGAAGATCTAAATGGAAGCTTGTAGGTCAGGCCTTAATCACGTGGTGTGCTCCCATCTCCCCTGGTGTGTATTGCTGCTTGGGGAGTTGGGACCACCCATAGATGAGGATGGATGGATAGATGAATGAATGAATAAATGGACATAAGCTCTACGGCCTATACAGCCGCTGTAGGCTAGGTAAGACCATTGACTAAAAATCACAAGAGATGGAGTAATGTCATGTTTCCTTTTCCCCAGGTATTCATCTTTTACAAACCATGTAGGGAGATGCGGTGGGTCTTTTACTTATGTCCATGGTGTTGAATGGATGGATGGATGAATACTTGGATGATAGATGCATGGATGGGGCTCAATAAGGTGTATCAGCCTTTGATGGACCAAGTAAGGCAGTCAAGGCAGGTTTCACGATATTGCATACTGCAGTTTACCACTACACCCAATCATTCATAAAAAATAAAAAGTCAACCAGGGGCCCAAAAACAGTTTGCACAAAGAGTTCAACTTTATTTCTACCTAAAACAGTAAAAAAATGTATATGAACATACTTATTTCCAAAGTTATTGATGTTCAAAGACGCTATATCCTGAAACCACAAAAAATGCTTTTACAACTTCAGTGCATCATAACTGCTACAAAATGTTGTTTGGAAGCAACCAATGACAATCATCTTTAACATACAGTGATACACTATGTACACCTTAAGAAAAGTAGTAAACCTGCAATAAAAGTGACAACATTGATCAGAAGGATTGTTGACAGATAAATGACGCTAGATTTAGAATAATTCCGTCTTTACCGTTTCCTGTAGACCTCAGGAGTCATCACTAGATAAAGAAATCATTCTAAAATTGAAAACCAAACATCTATAAATCATATCCACATAACAGATAGATATTTGACTCAATCACAATGACATGGGTGGACTCAAACGAAACCCCCCCCCCCCCCCCCCCCCCCCCCGGAAATCTGTTAGCGTGTGTCGCTGTGTCGATCGTGTGGTGGTTGAACGTTGCTGACAGATACAGCAAAACTCGACCAAAAGGCACTAAAAACGGTGAAACGTGTTTCTCTCTGCGATGCTCTGTTTTGAGGTAGGGTAGTGAAATTAGCGTACTCAGCACCTGCGTACTCTTGACCCAACACCCCCTGCGAGAGCATTCCAAACTGCTGAGCAGCGGTTGAGAGACAACGGCATTCTAAAAATAGCTTGAGCGAGAAGGGTGCCGCAACAGTGGACTAGCCCAATAATAAGCTTAGTTGGCAATCGCCAACTCCGCCTGTGACAGAAGGCAACAATCGACATTCCCATCTGTCAGCGTCGCCAGCGATAGCCAGGATTAACTGCTGGTACCCACAAACTGTCGATTTTCACAATAACAAGTGCAAAGTTAACCATTACAAGTATGGGAGACAAAAGAAAAACGTTTTTGCTTTTGAAACTCTGCAAACATACTCAAGAATCCATCACTTACCTGCCACAAACGACGGAAATCTGTTAGCATGTGTCGCTGTGTTGATCGTGTGGTGGTCGAACGTTGCTGACAAATACAGCAAAACTCGACCAAAAGGCACTAAAACCGGTGAAATGTGTTTCTCTCTGCGATGTGTCTCGTTCTCTTTTATTTTCAAACAATCTCGCCTGGTTGTTCGTCACGTATGGGAAAATACTTGGAAATATCCTAAATAAACTGAAGGCTGCCGAACGTTGCATCAGCTGACAGATGCTGGTCGGAGATCGAAGAAAATGCTTACATTTTGCGACTTTTTAATTCTGTTGCTGAAATAACGACTTTCCGATGCAGATTATCCATGAAATAACACCAACAAGCAAAAATAACAAAGAAAAAAAGGCATCCGATGTGTAAAAATAGGCCTTCTTTGCAGGGAAGGCACATGTTTTTTTTTTCCGACAGATGACTTCTGCAGACCGGCGAAAATTTTCCATTGGGGCTTTTAACGTTCTAATTCATTTTTATTTTTCATTTTGTTGATTCAGAGACTTAAATTGTGTATAGCTGGATTGAAAAACACATTTGTTATTAAATTTGGGTGTTGTTTTCGTGTCTGCACTCAAACTTCGAAATGAGGTCATGACACAGAAAGGAAATGGCGTCTGTCAAGATCCACACGTTCGCTTTAAAAAAAAAGCTCTCGCAAGAACATGCTCAAACTTTTTTTTTTTCATTTTACAATTTGTATTTCAATTATTACTCTGATGCGTGCACAACAGAAAAAATAATGAAAATCAACACAGTAAACAAGTAATTTGAACACAAAGTTTACACACATCCAAGAGCTCAGTTATCGTGAAACCTGCCTCAAGTCCCCATAACAAGGTGGTTGGAATATGGACAAAAGACTCCATTTTGCTAGTTGTTTGCCTTTTTTTAAGAAGTGTCATGTATTGGTGTGTTGTGTTTCAGTAGGAGTGCTTTCCCCTGACTACCTGGCCTGGTGCAGGTGGCAGGCTGCAAGGCAAGACTGGACAGGAGCCTCTTGCCTCCACCCTTGGTGTGCACAGGTGTGCAGTGGCAGCCCCCTAGTGGACTGCAGGTGTCCTGGCCTTGCCTGTGCAGAGACAGCCCTCCTTGGCCAGACTGGGGACAAGCCAAGGCCTGCAGAAGTGGAAGGAAGGCCTGGCCACAGTGTGGCTGTGCTGGACAAGCCCTGTGACTGAGTGCAGTTGGAGGAGGTGTCCTTGAGCTGAGTGACCTTGGCAGAACAAACATCTGTTTGACTTTGAAACTGGTGACAGTGTATTTGTGTGTTTGTTTGCAAAGGAGCAGTTCATTGGTGATGTATTGTGTTTCTAGAATGCTGATGAGCAGGCAAGTGTGATTGGCTACCTTGTTTTACAGCAGAGAGACTGTGTCACTTGTGATAGTAAGAGAGAGGTGTTTTAGCAACAGTGACAAGAGCATGGAGGAAAACATTGACTGGCTGTTTGATGACCCACTTCCATGTGTGGACATGTCAGCTTCTGACCATCACTTGAGGACTGAAGTGAAATGTGAGTCAGGTTTTGAGGACCAGCTGCATGATGGGACTGGTGTGAAAGCAGAGAGCACTGTGAAGGAAGAAGTGCTAGTGAAAGTGGAGAGAGAAGACAAGGCAAGTGTGAAGCAGTGCTTGTGTTTGTCAGCCCCTGATGGCTGTGGTGCTTGTGTCTTGAAGTGTGATAGGGCTGAGGGAAGCAGTGAGGGTGACTGTGCTGGGCTGGAGGGTGAGGAGTACAAGAGAAGTATACAAGGCAAATGCAGTCTGCTGCCATACGTAGTATTGAAAAGAGTTCCTGAGACTGGCTTTGGAGGTGTTGGTTCCTTGGGGGTTTTACAGGGAGAGCAGTGCATGGAAGGGGTGTGTGTGTGTCAGCAGGAGCAAGCAGTGAACAGGTCAGCAAGCTGTGGGAGGTGTGCTTGGTGCCCACTGGTGAAGGTAGAGGGAGGAGGTGTGTGTGGGAGAGAGGAGGAAGAGAGGAGAGAGGAGGGATTGATATGCATGGTGCAGCCCCATGTTTCCATGGAGGACTGCAAGATGGAGGTGAAGCCTGAGTCTTGTGTGGAGACAGGTGTGGAAAGGCTGGGTAAAGGACAGATGCAGGATGGAGAGGGCAGGCCTGCCTACCCGTACGGAAATTCCGTATTTTGTCCGGAAATTTAAAAAAATCGGCAAGCGTTCCGGAAAATACGGGAGTTTATTTTGCGTTCCGGAAATATCAAAATAAAAACTATAATAATATAATTTCCAAAATCGTTGGCCTGTGGCTGTGCGCGAATCGTTTTCCGAAGCGCTCTACCGATGATTGCCGAATGCGTTTGTTCTGTAATGCGCAGGCGCAGCGCGCGAAAATATTTCCGAAAATTGCCGAGTGACGTCATTTTCGTACAGTGCGCAAGCGCAACGCACGAACTGTTTTTCCGGAGAGTGCCGGTATGTGCAGTGTTCATGTGCAACAATGGCGTCAAAACGAAAGCCAAGCGATTGTGTTTCTGAATTATCGAAGAAACAGCGGAGGTCGCAGGTCTACATTCCAGCGTACTCGGAGAAGTATCCATTTATAGTCCGCGGCACCACTGACTCCACTGTCAAATGTACGACTTGTGATAACCAGTTCAGCATCTCCAGTGGTGGCGCCAACGATATCGAAAGGCATGTTGAAGGCCCAAAGCATGTGAAGAAAAATGCGGAGAAGAAGGTCGCAGCAGCGCAAAAACCTATCAGTGAATATTTTACACCGCCTCCTTCGAAAGTGTCCCAAATCGACATCGACGTAATTCGAGCTGAGGCGATGATGGTAGACTTGACAGTAGAACTGAACCTCCCAATGGCGGCATTGGACAAACTGAGTGTAGGTGTAGGGGAAGACCTCCTCTTCCCACACCTCCCCATGGTTATGCTTGCCATAATGACAATCCCTCACTCATCAGCTCACTGTGAGCGCATTTTCTCAGTCGTGAGAAAGAACAAAACACACTTCAGAGGCAGCATGGGATCCGACACCTTGGAGGCCTTGGTGGTAGCCAAGTCCAGGCCTGGACAAGCCCTTGACAGAAACTACAGTGTCAAAGACCTGAAAGGCCTGAAAAGTGCCTACTACCAGTCTTTGTCACAGTAAACAAGCTGCAGAACTATTGTATATAGTGTACATAAAATCAGGTATGTTTTGTTTAATCTTTTGGTCCCTGGTTAATGATTAAAGTTGCTTTGTTTTCTTGCACTGTCGCACGGTTTAATACTGAAATCGGAACTGAAATACGGAAATTGGAACTTGGTAATACTGAAATCGAAAAAGGAGGGTAGGCAGCCCTGAGAGGGAGATGTGCATTTGCAGGCCAGGGCTGAGTCCAGTGTGGCCACAGGTGGCAGGTGGTCAGTGTGTGCTGCCCAGTGGTCAGAGGGCAGCTCAGCCCGTGGCAAGCAACAGCAGCAGCAGCTTCTTAGTTTCAGAGCCAAGGCCCTGTGTGTCCAGTCAGGAGACTGCAGAGTTGTCCCCCCTGGAGAAAAGGCACTGTAGTCCTCCCAGGCAGAAGCAGCGTAGAAAGAAAGGCCAAGTGCAGAGTGCTAGTAGTGTTGTCCATCAAGAAGCCAGGGAAGTTTCAAGTCCCCATTCCAATGTGAAGACAGTTCATGAAGGTTTGAGGAAACATGCTTGTCCCCATTGTCCTTACAGAGCTAGTAGGAAAGACCACCTTAAAAGACACATAGACACTGTCCATGAAGGTTTAAGGAAATATCCATGTCCCCATTGTCCTTACAGAGCTGGTCAGAAATGCCACCTGCAAACACACATTGACACTGTCCATGAAGGTTTAAGGAAATATCCATGTCCCCAATGTCAGTACAGAGCTGGTGAGAAAGGCACCCTGCAAAAACACATTGACACTGTCCATGAAGGTTTAAGGAAATATCCATGTCCCCAGTGTTCATACAGAGCTGGTAGGAAAGGCAACCTGCAAAGACACATAGACACTGTCCATGAAGGTTTAAGGAAGTAGCAATGTCCCCATTGTCAGTATAGAACTAGTAAGAAAAGCCAACTGCAAAAACATGAACACCACTCATGACAGTTTGAGGAAGTAGTAGTGTCCCTATTGTCGGTGTAGAGCTGGTAATAGAGGCTGTATGCAATGCACAGACACAGTTCATGAAAGTTTCCAAAAATAGCTCCCCTATTTTCAGTACAGAGCTAGTCAGAAAGGCAACCTGCAAACACACTTGTAGATTAAGTAAAAGAAAAAATAGTTTGGAACTCTTACAAAAACTGGAATTGGTGGTGGGAGGCAAAAGACTCCTTGTTGAATAACTATGTGAAATATTGGGAATGTGGGACTACAAAGGACTACACATGAAATATTTCATCTCATTTTTGACTCACATGCGAAGCAAAAGTGAGTCTATGTACTGAGCCGTGTCGTCCGTCCGGGCGTAAAAAACTTAAACGTTGGATTTTTCTCGGAGACTATTAAGTCTATCAACACCAAATGTGGCATGATGGTGTATGATGACAAGGCCTCAAAAAACATACATAGTGACTTGACCTTGCTTCAAGGTCAAGGTCACAGGAGCCATAAATGTGGTCTCAAAAACAGTCATTTTTCACATTTCCCCAATTTTCTCCCACGTTATTGAGAATGGCGACCTTAGCTACAAGTGGTATATAGGTCAAAGCAAGCCCTATCTTTTGATACCAGTTTGGTTGACCTTGCTTCAAGGTCAAGGTCACAGGAGCTCTTCAAAGTTGGATTGTATACATATTTTGAAGTGACCTTGACCCTGAACTATGGAAGATAACTGTTTCAAACTTAATAATTATGTGGGGCACATGTTATACTTTCATCATGAGACACATTTGGTCACATATCATCAAGGTCAAGGTCACTTTGACCCTTATGAAATGTGACCAAAATGGGGTAGTGAACCACTAAAAGTGACTATATCTCATGGTAGAAAGTGCCAATAAGCACCATTGTGCTTCCTATGTCTTGAATTAACAGCTTTGTGTTGCATGACCTTGGATGACCTTGACCTTGGGTCAAGGTCACATGTATGTTGGTAGGAAAAATGTGTAAAGCATTTCTTAGTGTATGATGTCATTGGTAGATTTAGTTGTTTGACCTTGACCTTGAAGGTCACCTGAAGGTCAAGGTCATATAAAGGTCAAGGTCAAGCATGTGAGTCGTATGGGCTTTGCCCTTCTTGTTCAACATGGGATTCTCTCACAGACACCTGGTGGTCTTTCCTCATCCTTGAGAGTCCTGTGGTCCACTTTTAGAGCATGTCCTCCAAAACAAGACGTTATTTCCAGTTGAAATGACCTCCACATGCAGATACGGTGCTCCCTACTTAACAGGAATCCTCGGTTGAGTCGCGATGATCTCTGTCCCTGGCCAGCTGCACTCGTCATTTCAATAAATTTTCTTTGCTTATACAAACTTGGGTAAGATGAAACCTCAGATAATTTGAAGCGTATTTCAGTCCCCTCTAAACTCAAACTTCGGATATGACAAAACCTTGGATATTTCA
>JAWQFJ010009734.1:5000-16523 GCA_034096865.1 Theodoxus fluviatilis | reverse complement strand
CAGGGTTCATACAGGTTATCGTCCACAAAAAGTAAGGACTTTTTAAGGACTTTTAAAGGACTTTTTAAAGGACATTTTACGAACTTTATAAAGAACAACTGAGGGATCTCTGACTCGCTTCTCCCTTTAAATACACACATACCCCACACTAAACACACATTTTTCTCTTACTCATGTCTATCTTAATCATCATTCTTTAAAAACAAAGTAAATTTAAGTCATTTATGACACATAAACATGTATAAAACATAGACCTATTTTAGTGATGGAGTTGATCTGTGTACTTTAACATACCTCCTTTTTATAACACATTATTGGGGTCCTCCATCCTCCTCTTTTTTCCCCTTCATTTTTTTTAAAATAAATATTTCATTTATTATTTACTCATTTCATTCTTTCCTATTTTAAACAAAAAAGTGATGTACGCCCCTAAAAAATAACAAATATATCAAATTAAAACAAGCAATAAAATAATTAATTAATAAATATATAAAAAAATAATAATAATCATAAATTAAACAATAATATCAGAATTAGTAATTATATATTGCAGTGCATAAATTATAATGTCTACAGCCTCTAACATCTAACATAGTAAATGTCGAAGTGCTGCTTCTTAAAAAGAACAAACTTCTTTGCTGAAAGGCAATGTCTATCACATGTGGCAATGAAAGAGTTAACCAGATTAAGAAATGATAAAGCAGTGTATTTTTTAAAAACAAAAATAAAAATAAAAACAGTTGCAGTAAACACATATAGGCCTATTAACAAAAATAGAAATTGTTAATTCAAAATAAAACTTACTCATATAGCTTCCAGTTCACGTTAGGGCCATCCATGGATAGCTGCAGAAGCTTGCGATGACCAAACTCGAGGATCACGGGCTCAAGGCGCTCATGAAGGTCAACTGCTGCCGCATGCCCCATGAATTCTGAACGAAGGTAGTTTGTCGCCACCACATTATTCTCCCACACCCTCACATGGATATCCAGCTGCTTTTGCTGCAGATCATCATTCAGGCTCTCGTCAAATAACAAGACGTAGGATGTCTCAGATTTCACTCTGTCCTTCAGTTCATTAAAGAAATGGCGAGCGATTCCAAATGTTGACAAGTATGACGACTTCCTTTCTCCACACTTGTAACTGGCTGCAATCTGGCTGTCAGGAAACATTGCTGCAAACTCTTTGCCGTTGTCTTCACATGATTTATAGCTGTAGTGGCTGCTGACCGCTTTCAATGTCCAGATTATTTCAGCTTTCAAAGTATCTGTGCTGGAAAATGGCTGAGCAGAAGAAGGCCTGGTACTGACAGTAGAACTACTAGTCGCAGCATGGGTTACAGTTGAAGTTGAAGGCCCAGTCTTTTCGAGAAATGCGGACATGGGCACGGCAGGTCTTGAAGCTTTTACAAAACGTTCATGTTTTGCCCCCTTGTGGTGCGCCAGTACAGAAGAATGACCGCCAGCAGCAACATCAAAAGTTTTTTTGCACACTGAACAATAAGCTTTCCGGGTGTTTCCCTTTGGATCACGTTGCAGCCACTCTCTGAATTCGGCCGATTCCAACCACTTATCATTGAATAAACACCTTCCAGGCATCTTTCAGTTTCCAAAATGGCGCAAGTTTCACCGGCACAAGCCACCACCACTAACTAGCAAGAGGTAAATTTATCAGGGGAGGTCACTCCTGCATATAGGGGGTCAGAGTCGCTTCCCTTCTGCAAAAATGCTGGTAGCAGACGCTTTGTTGGCGACATCGAAATGAAAATGTCATTTTTTTCTCAGTTATTCTTAAACTAAAGTACTGCTTTGAAATTATTTCAAGGAAAATCCCATTTTCGAAGGACTTTTAAGCACCTTGCTAGTAAACTGATAGAAAACTTTAATTTCGAAGGACTTTTAAGGCCTTAAAAAAGGGGTGTCAAAATCTAAGTACTTTTAAGGTTTTTCATGACCTGTACGAACCCTGGTGTATATACCATCTGTGTCAACACAACGTGTATATACCATCTGTGTCAACACAACGTGTATATACCATCTGTGTCAACACAACGTGTATATACCATCTGTCAACACAACGTGTATACACCATCTGTGTCAACACAACGTGTATATATACCATCTGTGTCAACTCGTTTCTAAAACGACTGTCACGTGTCCGAGTCGCCTGTGCCGATACGAGTCTAAAGCATTAAAGGCAACGCCTACAGCAGCTAACTCTGGGTCAGCTGAAACATGGCCAAGTGTCCAGGCCATCGTGAAGTGCTGACTGGATGTCTTCAATGTCTGTCCATAAAGCGTCAACTAATGTCATCATTGTCAACAGGGGCGCTCATAGTAACTGTAAACACAAAGAGGATCTCACTTGAAACGTGAACAACACACAGAAAAAACTCACGAGCAATCTACAGTACAACATCCACCAGTAACCTTCAAAGATACAAGACAGACGACGGGCAATTTTGTCGTCTTTTCTACCTATTTTGGAACACGTAACGGCCCAGATGAGGCAGGTGCTCTGCTGCCGCTGCGACTGGACACTGACCATGGAGTTTTGGACTGCCGCTGTGACTGGACACTGGACCATGGAGTTTTGGACTGCAACACGCCCCCACCTCGCAGTGTCCAGCCAGCGTGGGTTCCAGGAAAAATAGTTTGTCTCAGTGTACAAGGCTCCCTGCAGTGGCCCAGAAAAGTCAGTACTTTCCGTGTTTGGTTCATTTTTGGAGTCATTCAATGATAGACGTCTATCTCTCTCTCTCTCACACACACACACACACACACACACACAGGCACGAACACACACACACACACACACAAGCACACACACACACTCCCACACACAGACACACACACACACACAGGCACGAACGCACACACGCGCACGCACACAAACACACACACATTGGTCAGTCAGTGAAAGACTGCAAGCTGTGCAGTCAGTGAAAGACAGCAAGCTGTAGCCAGTGAAAGACTGCAAGATATGCAGTTAGTGAAAGACTGCAAGATATGCAGTCAGTGAAAGACTGCAAGCTGTGCAGTCAGTGAAAGACTGCAAGATATGCAGTCAGTGAAAGACTGCAAGCTGTGCAGTCAGTGAAAGACTGCAAGCTGTGCAGTCAGTGAAAGACTGCAAGCTGTGCAGTCAGTGAAAGACTGCAAGCTGTGCAGTCAGTGAAAGACTGCAAGCTGTGCAGTCAGTGAGACTGCAAGCTGTGCAGTCAGTGAAAGGCAGCAAGCTGTAGTCAGTGAAAGGCTGCAAGCTGTGCAGTCAGTGAAAGACTGCAAGATATGCAGTCAGTGAAAGACTGCAAGCTGTGCAGTCAGTGAAAGACTGCAAGATATGCAGTCAGTGAAAGACTGCAAGATATGCAGTCAGTGAAAGACTGCAAGATATGCAGTCAGTGAAAGACTGCAAGCTGTGCAGTCAGTGAAAGACTGCAAGATATGCAGTCAGTGAAAAACTGCATGCTGTGCAGTCATGCAGGTCAGTCATAGCTAGAGCAGGACCGCCAGTATGAGACACTCCATTCTACAACCAATCCCATTTCTAGACACCTCTCTCTCTCCCTTCCTCATGTTTCTCTCTCTCTCTCTCCCTTCCTCATCTGTTTCTCTCTCTCTCTTCCTCTCTCTCCCTTCCTCATCTGTTTCTCTCTCTCTCTTCCTCTCTCTCTCTCCCTTCCTCATCTGTTTCTCTCTCTTCCTCTCTCTTTCCCTTCCTCATCTGTTTCTCTCTCTCTTCCTCTCTCTCTCCCTTCCTCATCTGTTTCTCTCTCTCTCTTCCTTTCTCTCTCCCTTCCTCATCTGTTTCTCTCTCTCTCTTCCTCGCTCTCCCTCTCTCACTCCACGCGTCTTCTGACTCCTATCAGGAGACATCTCCTTGAGACATCCCCACGTTTTCACAGCCAAAATTCACAGCGCCACTTTTCAGCCTCATGTAGACCCTGCTGCAAGCCGACAGCAAGTAAGGATGCCCACCTTAAGTCTTCCCGAGTGTGTCTGTCTGCCTGCCTGCCTGTCTTCCTGTCTGTCTGCCTGCCTGTCTGTCTGCCTGCCAGGCTGCATGCCTGTCTGTCTTCCTGTCTGTCTGCCTGCCAGGCTGCCCATCTGCTGCGACTGATAGACTGACTTGGACCACAGCCAAGCACTGTAGTACATTTCACCACACAGCCATGCTGTAGCCTTTTTTGCAGTCAGGATGGAGGCAGTTCTAGGGTTCCAGTAGGGAGGCAGTTCTACGGTTCTAGTAGGGAGGCAGTTCTAGGGTTCCAGTAGGGAGGCATTTCTACAGTTCCATTACAGACACTCTTTCCCTCCACAGTACCAACAGTGCCAGTGTCTACATTTGGTAAAATGTTGTTTGGCTCTGCTGACAGTGATCTGGACGCTGTCAATCCAGACATCTGCTTTCCTTCCTTCCTTCCTTCCTGTGACACACTGCCTTCTCTCCCTTGTCATAGAAAAACAGCTGCATTAAAAATACGCACACCACACTTTCATGAATTTATTAGAATTCAAAAGACCAGTTCTGTGTGCAAGCATTTCAATTAGCATTCAGCAAAATAGCACTCAATTTCATTGACCAGTATAAAAAATTTCATCGATAAGAGATTTCATTCACATACACACGAAAGCGAGACAGTCATCAATTCTTCTCTCTCCAAACAGGAAATGCAGAGTGAGGTAATACAGCCATCTTGGAAGCTCCACAGTTGCCAGGGACAACCGTGGTAACAATGACCCACTAATCTTGCTGGACAACCATGGTAACAATGACCCACTAGTCTTGCCCCCTACTAGGGACATCCTAGAACCATGGAAAATTCATTTCATTATTGTGTGTGTGCATGCGCCACTGAGCAGCCTTTGGGCTGGAAGTGCGTGTAATACAAGTACATTATACATACTACGCAAGGGGGGCAACTCACACTGTCAGAACTAAGCCAAGCAGTAAAAAGTTGTGCCTAGAAAATGCACTCCAAACTTTAAGATTACACAAACCATAAAATAAACTTTAAAACACTTTGCCTCTTCCATATCCAGCAGTCCAGACATTTGAGGAGGGGAGAAATTTGCCAGGTTGGAATGTCTAAAATGTTTGTGCCTTGGTGTATGTCTTTCTTTCCCCCTTTACAGGCCCAGCTGCTGCTCCACCGCCCCAGTGCTTGGTGTCCGCTTGGTGTCCGGGCATCGCAACTGCAGTCTTGGTGTCCTCACCTGCTGTCACTAGACTGCAGTGCCTTCCACTTTGCCTTCCACTGTTACAGTTTGCTTGCTGTGCCTTCCACTTTGCCTTCCACTGTTACAGTGTGCTTGCTGTGCCTTCCACTTTGCCTTCCACTGTTACAGTGTGCTTGCTGTGCCTTCCACTTTGCCTTCCACTGTTACAGTGTGCTTGCTGTGCCTTCCACTTTGCCTTCCACTGTTACAGTGTGCTTGCTGTGCCTTCCACTTTGCCTTCCACTGTTGCAGTGTGCTTGCTGTGCCTACCACTGTTACAGTTTGCTTGCTGTGCCTTCCACTGTTACAGTGTGCTTGCTGTGCCTTCCACTGTTACAGTTTGCTTGCTGTGCCTACCACTGTTACAGTTTGCTTGCTGTGCCTTCCACTGTGCCTTCCACTGTTGCAGTGTGCTTGCTGTGCCTACCACTGTGCCTTCCCCTGTTACAGTTTGCTTGCTGTGCCTTCCACTGTTACAGTTTGCTTGCTGTGCCTTCCACTGTGCCTTCCACTGTTACAGTGTGCTTGCTCTGCCTACCACTGTGCCTTCCCCTGTTACAGTTTGCTTGCTGTGCCTTCCACTGTTACAGTTTGCTTGCTGTGCCTACCACTGTTACAGTTTGCTTGCTCTGCCTACCACTGTGCCTTCCCCTGTTACAGTTTGCTTGCTGTGCCTACCACTGTTACAGTGTGCTTGCTCTGCCTACCACTGTGCCTTCCCCTGTTACAGTTTGCTTGCTGTGCCTTCCACTGTTACAGTTTGCTTGCTCTGCCTACCACTGTGCCTTCCCCTGTTACAGTTTGCTTGCTGTGCCTTCCACTGTTACAGTTTGCTTGCTGTGCCTACCACTGTTACAGTTTGCTTGCTGTGCCTTCCACTGTTACAGTTTGCTTGCTGTGCCTTCCACTGTTACAGTTTGCTTGCTGTGCCTTCCACTGTTACAGTGTGCTTGCTGTGCCTTCCACTGTGCCTTCCCCTGTTGCAGTTTGCTTACTGTGCCTTCCCCTGTGCCTTCCCCTGTTACAGTTTGCTTACTGTGCCTTCCACTGTGCCTTCCCCTGTTACAGTTTGCTTACTGTGCCTTCCCCTGTTGCAGTGTGCTTGCTGTGCCTTCCACTGTGCCTTCCCCTGTTGCAGTTTGCTTGCTGTGCCTTCCACTGTGCCTTCCCCTGTTACAGTTTGCTTACTGTGCCTTCCCCTGTTGCAGTGTGCTTGCTGTGCCTTCCACTGTGCCTTCCCCTGTTGCAGTTTGCTTGCTGTGCCTTCCACTGTTACAGTTTGCTTGCTGTGCCTTCCACTGTTACAGTTTGCTTGCTGTGCCTACCACTGTGCCTTCCATCGTTACAGTTTGCTTGCCGTGCCTTCCACTGTGCCTTCCACTGCAGTAAGCAGACTGCCTGTCTGTGAGCCCTTGAGACTTTGAACACCCAGCACAGCCAGGCAGCATGTTGGCAACCCCAGACAACAGCAAAAACATGACAGCAACAGCAACGCCAGTGTGGCTGGGCATCTGTCTGGATCAGACATCTTGGACAGACGTCTTCTTCCACATAGCCCGGGTGCAGCAACACTAGCACTCACCTGGACCTCGCAGGGACCCCGGCCAGCATCCGGCATTCACTGCCGGCACAGGGACAGTACAGACTGATCTTGGGGCCAGGTGTCTAGAGATGGGGGCCAACATGCTAGAAATGAGGCCAAGTTTCTAGAGATGGGGGCCAAAGCTCTAGGGATGGGGGCCAAAGCTCTAAAAATGGGGCCAAGTTTGCTGACTAGACGACTGGTGCCCAAGGTCGTCCTACGAGATGATCAAGGGCAAAGTTCTAGAGATGCAGGACTGGACCAAGGTTCTAGAGATGGGGGCCAAAGTTCTAGAGATGGGGGCCAAGGTTCTAGAGATGGGGCCAAGGTTCTAGAGATGGGGGCAAAGTTCTAGAGATGGGGCAAAGTTCTAGAGATGGGACCAAAGCTCTAGAGATGGGGCCAAGGTTCTAGAGATGGGGGCAAAGATCTAGAGATGGGGCAAAGTTCTAGAGATGGGCGGCCAAACTGTATCAAGAGATAGGGCTGCTTGCCATATACACTTGTAGCAAGGTCGCCAGTTCTCATAGAGATGGGAGCAAAGTTGGAGAAATGGGAAAAGAGTTTTGAGACCACATGTAGGCCATGTGACCTTGACCTAGAGCAAGGGTCAAGTCACTATGTAGTTTTGAGGCTTGTCATCAACACCATCATGCCACATTGGTGTGAAGACTAATAGTCTCGAGAGAAATGCCAAGTTTAAGTTTTTACGCAGACGGAGGGACGCCAGGTACGGACGACGCCGGACGGCGCAAGGATTCTAGAGATGGGGCCTAATTTCTAGAGATGGGACCAAAGCTCTAGAGATGGAGGCCAAGTTTCTGGAGATGGGGGCCAAGGTTCTAGAGATGAGGCAAAGTTCTAGAGATGAGGGCAAGTTCTAGAGATGGGGCACAAGTTCTAGAGATGGGGCAAAGTTCTAGAGATGGGGCCAAAGTTCTAGAGATGGGGCAAAGTTCTAGAGATGGGGCAAAGTTCTAGAGATGGGGCAAAGTTCTAGAGATGGGGCAAAGTTCTAGAGATGGGGCAAAGTTCTAGAGATGGGGCCAAAGTTCTAGAGATGGGGCAAAGTTCTAGAGATGGGGCCAAGGTTCTAGAGATGGGGGCCAAAGTTCTAGAGATGGGGGCAAAGTTCTAGAGATGGGGCAAAGTTCTAGAGATGGGGCAAAGTTCTAGAGATGGGGCAAAGTTCTAGAGATGGGGCAAAGTTCTAGAGATGGGGGCAAAGTTCTAGAGATGGGGGCCAAAGTTCTAGAGATGGGGGCCAAGGTTCTAGAGATGGGGGCCAAGGTTCTAGAGATGGGGGCCAAAGTTCTAGAGATGGGGGCCAAAGTTCTAGAGAAGGGGGCCAAGGTTCTAGAGATGGGGCCAAGGTTCTAGAGATGGGGCCTAATTTCTAGAGATGGGACCAAAGCTCTAGAGATGGAGGCCAAGTTTCTGGAGATGGGGGCCAAGGTTCTAGAGATAGGGCAATCATGCTAGAAATGAGGTCAAGTTTCTAGAGATGGATGATAAGTTTCTAGAGATGAGTGCAAAGTTTTTTTAGATGGATGCAGAAGTTCTAGAGATGGGGCCAAGGTTCTAGAGATAGGGCAATCATGCTAGAAATGAGGCCAAGTTTCTAGAGATGGGGGCCAAATTTCTAAAGATGGGGCCAAAGTTCTAGAGATGGGGCCAAAGTTCTAGAGATGGGGGCCAAAGTTCTAGAGATGGGGGCCAAAGTTCTAGAGATGGGGGCCAAAGTTCTAGAGTTGGGGCCAAGGTTCTAGAGATGGGGGCCAAGGTTCTAGAGATGGGGGCCAAAGTTCTAGAGATGGGGGCAAACATGCTAGAAATGAGGCCAAGTTTCTAGAGATGGGGGCCAAATTTCTAAAGATGGGGCCAAAGTTCTTAGAGAGATGGTGGCTGAGAGAGTTGGTGGCTGAGAGAGATGGTGGCCGAGAGAGATGGTGGCTGAGAGAGATGGGGGCTGAGAGAGATGGTGGCTGAGAGAGATGGTGGCCGAGCGAGAAGGGGGCCGAGAGAGATGGGGGCTGAGAGAACCTTGAACAATAGACTGCCAGTGCAAATAAATCGTTATCTAAATGTGCAAAGATCGGAACGCCTTTGTACAAAATGTGCTTCCGGCGACATTGGGGATGAATACCATTATGTGTTTGTTTGTGATTTTTTCAAAGATGAGCGATGTAAATTTTTGTCAGGTTACTTTTGTAGAAGACCAAATAGCTTAAAATTTAATCAACTCTTTGGTAGCAGAAAGAAGAACGTACTGTCAAATCTAGTAGAATTCCTGAATATTATTTGTAAAAAAATTAACTGAATAACTCTAAACCACAATTTCAATGCTTATGTTGCGTGTATTGAGTTGTATTTTTCCTCCATATACAAATTTTCTTCATTGTACATTTCTTTTTCCGTTTTTCTATTTTTGACTTTTTGTTTCTTCTTTTCTTTTTTCTTTTTTTTCCATTTCTGATTCAATTATGTATGTTATAGTTGGTTTTGTTGTTAATATTCTAAATGCCCCCAAGGGTAATGAATAAATTGTGCCTTGCCTTGACGGGCCTGGCACCCAAACTTGAAACTTGAACTTGAGAGATGGTGGCCGAGAGAGATGGTGGCCGAGAGAGATGGTGGCCGAGAGAGATGGTGGCCGAGAGAGATGGGGGCTGAGAGAGATGGTGGCTGAGAGAGATGGTGGCCGAGCGAGAAGGGGGCCGAGAGAGATGGGGGCTGAGAGAGATGGTGGCTGAGAGAGATGGTGGCCAAGAGAGATGGTGGCCGAGAGAGATGGTGGCCGAGAGAGATGGTGGCCGAGAGAGATGGTGGCCGAGACAGAGGCTCTGGCTGCAGTGGTGCCAGCCCCTCTCTAGAGAGACCTGGAGGTTCTGTGAGTGGGAGGCTGTAACCTGAGTGGTGCACACCAGGCTGTGCGTCCTGGCAGGGAGAGACTTCCCCTTCCAGACTGAGCCCCCCACATCTGGGCGCCGCCAACCCTGGCTTTGACACGGGTCTGCTGCTCCGCACCACCAGGTACATGAGGCCATCTTGGTGGTCCCAGACAGCCTGGGCTGTGAGGTGTGGCCAGATCCAGCAAGCGTTTCCAAGGAGACAGACCCTTCTCTGTAGAAACCAACCCTCTTTCTATGACTGTTCAATAATTGATCCTCTAAACACACACACACACACACACACACACACACACACACACACACACACAGACGTAAAGCAAGCTCATTCTTCTGTTCATGTCACGGGCAAGAATTTGTAAAACCAAATTTCGAACTAAACATGGAACATTTCATTTCAAGGCTTTGGCCTTGGTCTGAATCCATAAGCAATTTTTCAGTTTGAGGCAACTCCTGTCCACAATCCAGTTGGAGGCAACTGCCTTAGAGGCTGCAGCCACACCACGGCCCAAGCACTGGTCAGCTAACTGCAGCAACTGCCCCCCTCTCCCTTCCACAGTCTAAAATTCCCCTGAAGTCGTCCTCCCCAACAATGTCTTGCACACTGTCTTTAAAACTAGGCATCAGTCTGCAGGCCTTACATCCTCCACCAGAAGACACAGACATCTTGCAAGGTCTCTCTGGGAACTCCAGAAATGTTTTCCAGCTCCACCGTCGTCTTCCACCTCCAGACTGAGGCAGCCTCCACCTCACAACTAGGGTGAAACTTGCAGCAGAAACAGCAGGCGGTCAGTCAACTTCTGTCTGTCTTCAGTCGCCAGACAATCCATTCACCGTCTTTGTACCTACATCTCAGATGTCAGGTCTGTTCTGTCTACGTCTACAGTGTCTCTACACTTCTGTCTTCGTGTCTGTACACTTATGTCTCCATTGCCCCTACTTCTTTCACCACACTCTTCCATCTTCAAGTCCTTAATTCTTATGTCTCCATTGCCCCCACTTCTTTCACCACACTCTTCCATCTTCAAGTCCTTAATTCTTATGTCTCCATTGCCCCCACTTCTTTCACCACACTCTTCCATCTTCAAGTCCTTAATTCTTATGTCTCCATTGCCCCCACTTCTTTCACCACACTCTTCTGTCTTCAAGTCCTTAATTCTTATGTCTCTTTCTTCTGCTTGTGAACATCTGCCTCCAATTTCTCTTCAACTCCATTTCTGTATGTCACTGTCAGGTCTCTACGTCTCCATGGCTCTATGTCACTGTCAGGTCTCTACGTCTCCATGGCTCTATGTCACTGTCAGGTCTCTACGTCTCCATGGCTCTATGTCACTGTCAGGTCTCTACGTCTCCATGGCTCTATGTCACTGTCAGGTCTCTACGTCTCCATGGCTCTATGTCACTGTCAGGTCTCTATGTCTCCATGGCTCTATGTCACTGTCAGGTCTCTACGTCTCCATGGCTCTATGTCACTGTCAGGTCTCTACGTCTCCATGGCTCTATGTCACTGTCAGGTCTCTACGTCTCCATGGCTCTATGTCACTGTCAGGTCTCTACGTCTCCATGGCTCTATGTCACTGTCAGGTCTCTACGTCTCCATGGCTCTATGTCACTGTCAGGTCTCTACGTCTCCATGGCTCTATGTCTCCTGTACGGGGTTTTCGTCTTCGTGGCGAGCGTAGTAATCCTCCAGCGTTTTGTGGATGATATCCTTGGAGTACTTGCACTTAGGCGAGCCACAGGCACACGTGAACTGCTTCCACTTGATGATCCAGAACTTCTCTCCGTAGTCAAATCTGCAGACAGACAG
>JAWQFJ010009734.1:0-2500 GCA_034096865.1 Theodoxus fluviatilis | reverse complement strand
GGCTGTGGCCACATGTACACATACACACATATACAACACGGCTGTGTCCACATGTACACATACACACATATACAACACGGCTGTGGCCACATGTACACATACACACATATACAACACGGCTGTGGCCACATGTACACATACACACATATACAACACGGCTGTGGCCACGTGTACACATACACACATATACAACACGGCTGTGGCCACATGTACACATACACACATATACAACACGGCTGTGGCCACATGTACACATACACACATATACAACACGGCTGTGGCCACATGTACACATACACACATATACAACACGGCTGTGGCCACGTGTACACATACACACATATACAACACGGCTGTGTCCATGTGTACACATGCACACATATACAACACGGCTGTGTCCACGTGTACACATACACACATATACAACACGGCTGAGGCCACATGTACACATACACACATATACAACACGGCTGTGGCCACGTGTACACATACACACATATATAACACGGCTGTGGCCACGTGTACACATACACACATATACAACACGGCTGTGGCCACGTGTACACATACACACATATACAACACGGCTGTGGCCACGTGTACACACACACACATATACAACACGGCTGTGTCCACATACACACATATACAACACGGCTGTGTCCACGTGTACACATACACACATATACAACACGGCTGTGGCCACATGTACACATACACTCATATACAACACGGCTGTGTCAGAGCGACTTCTTTAGTTGGGAGGCCCGCCTGGCTGGGAATTTCCTGCCTGTGTAACCTGATACAGCCCCATCTCTTGCGCCCCCCCCCCCCCCCCCCCTTTCAGCCATTGTTTTAAGCTTCTGGGTAGGGTATTCATTGTTTTCTTCATTTGTGTGTACGCGACAACAAAGTAGACTAATCTAGATGTTGCATGCTACTTTTGTGTCATGAGTTACACCAGTTTGCAGTGATGATATTTGACCTGGGCCCGTATTCACAACGGCGATTTATCGCCGATTTATTTTAACTCCGATTTATCTCTAAACTCAGACGATTCCAACTGCCTGTTCCGCTCTCCCTTGGCTGGAAACGAGTATATAGGAAAGCGCAACCTAGAATCCTCTGACGAGCGTACCTTATCTAACCGATCAAGATAATGCGGGGCTAGGGGATAAATCGAGTGTTGAAAAGATAAATCGCCGTTGTGAATACGGGCCCTGAAGGGAAAAATTCATTAACTTTGAAAACCTATGCAGAAAACATGCTAATGTTAGAGTAAAGCTACTTTGCGCAATGAAACTATCAATAAGTCATGCTGTGGTGTCGCTTACCTAACTATCATTTAGACTTCCTTGAAGACCATGAGAATGTAATTTTCCAGGCTACTGTCCATTACGCATGCTGTGGTGTCGCTTACCTAACTATCATTTAGACTTCCTTGAAGACCATGAGGATGTAATTTTCCAGGCTACTGTCCATTACGCATGCTGTGGTGTCGCTTACCTAACTATCATTTAGACTTCCTTGAAGACCATGAGGATGTAATTTTCCAGGCTGCTGTCCATTACGCATGCTGTGGTGTCGCTTACCTAACTATCATTTAGACTTCCTTGAAGACCATGAGGATGTAATTTTCCAGGCTGCTGTCCATTACGCATGCTGTGGTGTCGCTTACCTAACTATCATTTAGACTTCCTTGAAGACCATGAGGATGTAATTTTCCAGGCTGCTGTCCATTACGCATGCTGTGGTGTCGCTTACCTAACTATCATTTAGACTTCCTTGAAGACCATGAGGATGTAATTTTCCAGGCTGCTGTCCATTACGCATGCTGTGGTGTCGCTTACCTAACTATCATTTAGACTTCCTTGAAGACCATGAGAATGTAATTTTCCATTACGCATGCTGGAGGGGAGTATCTACACAGGGAAACTTTGCAAATGGACTGTATATTTTTCATAGAAATCAAAGTTGTTCTCGGTCCTTTTGTAGTCAGACAAGTTTAAAATCCTTGGCATTACACATATCAACATTGAGTTTTTGTCCTTTTGTTTGTTTCTTCAGCGAGAATAGTTGCATTTGCAACATTCAGGAGAGTTCGTTGAGTACTCTTCTTATCAACGACGTTGATATTCCATCATGAAACAGGGTTTCAAAACAACATCTTTATACACTGAGTAGGCTTAACTGTTACAAGTATTCTGCAGGAGCGAATGACGGGAAAGTCTCATGATAAACTGAAGCTCCATCTTTATGCTATCTGCAAGGGGATGCCACTCGTTAGTATTCACAGTAATTCCATGAATATTTTTAAGATCTGTAGCATAGTCCTTGCAGTCTCACAGGAAAACTGTCACGTCTCTTTGATCTTTCTCCACACACTCCACACGGTGAATTGAGTCTCTCAAAATGAATTGTCTCTGTGTGCTCCTCCCGCTCCATTGTTCATAAACGGTCTGCAGGGGTGCACTCACTCTGCAACATTACACTCCAAGCA
>JAWQFJ010009733.1:0-11665 GCA_034096865.1 Theodoxus fluviatilis | reverse complement strand
AGTGCCTCTGCAAAGAGGCATTGCCCAGGACGATTGGAGAAATTTACTTTCCACAAGAACACCCAGTTGCAATATTATTTGGCTCATCAACACAGATCAACAGGACAAGATTTCTTTCATCTACTTCTGCACCCCAAGCACTGTAGATATCCAAATGTGCCATTCACTATCAGTGTTACACTACAGCCTGGCAACTCAGGCTGAACAAAAGGTTAGACAACTTCTGCAAGTTCTCTGGACAAACTGCATAAATGTGGAATCCTCCCTCCCTACCTTCTAGCCTGAAGACCTCGAGCTCTATGAATAGGTACGGTGGGCATAAGACAGTGTGCATGATTCGTACAAGCACTGTGGCAATACTGTACACATCAGGCTAAAGAAGTCTCCCCCCAAGTTAAAATCGCAGCAATGTCACAGTGAAGCTTTTCTGATTGTCTGCTGGAAATGAGTAGTACGTTGCATGAGTAATTTCATTTCCTTGTGAATCAACCTCCATACCCCACAAGAAGAGCGAAAGAGCAAGAGAGAGAAAAACAGAAAAAGAGAGTAAGAGAATAAAACAGACACTGTGTTGAGGAAATAACTTCAAGAATATTCTTCACCACGACATTCTATCAGAGAGAACACGACATATTTGACACAAGAGATTCATCAACACAAAATATCCTCCTGTTGCACATTCATCAGAGATATCCGACGCCGGTACTCCATTCCCAAGCCAGCAACCAAAGAATTACCAAAGGGAAGCTATGGACTTTCTCAAGCTTAGTCCTGTCATGGCAAAGACAGAGTCGAAAGCACACAGGCAGAGAAATGTTCTGATCACTACTGCCAGGTCTACTGTAAACAAGCAACAATCCTCGAGTCAGGAGACTGTGTTCATAGCCAGTGTGCACATCAGCTCTGTCAGCAAGACAACAAACACACACGCACACACACACACACACACACACACACAGCTTACAAGATTACGAGTTCAAAACCTGAATGGGACTCCCTGCAGAAAGGTCAAAGGTGAGCTCTTTCCCCTTACACTCATGGGAACACAAGTACTGCACCAATGGAGATGCAGGTTGAGAGCTTAGAGCTTAGTGACTGAAGGGAAAGATCTTCATGAACAAGACAGAGTCGACAGAGATCTAGAAACAGACACAGTAAGAGCATGACGGAGCTGCTACGTTTCAACACACACTGAAACACACATACTCATCACCACCACAACCCCTTCACCCTTCATATAACCCACACACACTGACACATACCCAGAAGGAGACACACCTCACACAGACATGAACACGCAGGCGCAGATCGGGATTCACACACACCCACTCGGACATGGACATACATACCCAGATAGTAATTTTGATGTACCCCCAATGTTGAGACACACACATTACCCAGATGCACTTGCTATAAACCTATCAGGACATGATCCGATAATCATTTTCTTCATCGAAACTTATCTGCTTAATGCCACAAACCTGGCACAAAGACACAACTGTAACACATAGCTGTTCGATGCCCTCTCATCAGCTGGAACCCCTGGCCGCTGGGCTTTTGGGGCCTGCTCCAGTAGCTCAGCCAGGGGCCTGCTCCAGTAGCTCAGCCAGGGGCCTGCTCCAGTAGCTCAGCCAGGGGCCTGCTCCAGTAGCTCAGCCAGGGGCCTGCTCCAGTAGCTCAGCCAGGGGCCTGCTCCAGTAGCTCAGCCAGGGGCCTCTGCTCCAGTAGCTCAGCCAGGGGCCTGCTCCAGTAGCTCAGCCAGGGGCCTGCTCCAGTAGCTCAGCCACGGGCCTGCTCCAGTAGCTCAGCCAGGGGCCTGCTCCAGTAGCTCAGCCAGGGGCCTGCTCCAGTAGCTCAGCCAGGGGCCTGCTCCAGTAGCTCAGCCAGGGGCGGCCCCAAGCAGCCAGAGAGACTACCAGGAGGGTATTGGGACAGCGTCACACCTATAAGACTTTATCGTGCATTCAAGCAACCCTGGAAGATCAAACCCAAGCCACTAACCTATCTCCTTATTTATTAGATGACTCCCATTTCCATCAAACCTAAGTTTTTCCCCAGCCAATGAGATGGTTTCCTTGTGAACACTCAGAACTGTCCAGAATGTCATCTAAATTTCTTTTGTAACAATGTTTGCCACTTTCACATCACCCATAATGCACAATGTTTTCTACAGAAACTGAACTGGTCAAACATTGACAAGAATTGTAGAGTGTGAACAAGGATGCACAGAGAATGCAATCCATGACAAAGATTGCAAACAAATGATGTTCCACGAGAGTTTCTAGAGCAATAAACAAACTGGTCATACATCACAATAACTGTGACATATGAACAATAACATCTAGAGAGAGTAATCCACAAAATATGGAGAGAGAGAAATAAGATAAAGAGGGGAAAAGATACATCATACGCAAGCAGCAAATAACAAGTCTCTACCATTCAAAACAATATTCATTTACAATGGCACATACACTCTGACGCAATTCTTCGTTGGCTCATGCATTAACATCAAGGATTGAAACCGTCAGGCACAACAATCCAACACCGGCCATCAAAAATCTTGACTTGCACCGAGGGGAGACGGTAAACCAACTGAGAAACATACTTACACAGAGAAACTGGTGCTTCAAAATTCTAACCCGTCATCTAGCGTCTACACACTACACTCCTAGGTGTGTCAATATACACATCTCACTCTTGACTGCTTAAGTACTGTTCACTGTACAACACAAATAATCACACTCCAACAAGCATTTCAAAGCTTCATAAAGCATCAAACCCAATGCTAAAACAAAACTAACAATGTAAATGACCAACAATTGATAAGGAACTTAAAAGTGCAGTTTGCACATGACAAATCAGTCAACAATGTAATCGAGATGTCACCAGTGTGCACAAATGCAACTATCATGAATATAGATGAATTGTGGGAAAACAAAGTCTCCTTTTTTATCTTTCATGGTGGTTGTGTTTGGGCCATTTCCAAATATGACAGAGCAAATCAATGAGCTCTTACAACAAGACAAAGCATTTGAAAACTTTGTAAAACAAAACAAAACAACAAAAGGATGACGTTTGCTGTACAAAGTGCCTCATGAATATTCATAGAAAGTGATTTGGATTCAGGTGCAGCTTATTCATTGGCCAGCAATGACCGTGCCTGAACCAACTTTGTCAAAAATTCAAGGCAAAAATTGTTCACATGATCCAATTCATCTGTGATTTGTGGAGAAATGAAACCAATGGTTGGCTTTGTACAGATGAACTTCACCGTTTCCGCATCAAAACATCCACAGCCGACGGACACAATTCTGAGAGATGTCAAAAGCCCAATGAAAAAGTGTCCATCTTCTGTACAGTAATATCAAGGATGTGAAGTGAAGTTGTGTTTTTTGCGGGGGTAGGGCTTTTCCCTTTGCAGACTGGGGCTCAGGTGCTAAGGACAGTGTTGGCTACGTGAGAGGTCCCACACACTCTCAGAGATGATCTGAGAGAGTGGAACGAGGGTTGGAGAAAAGGGGTGCGGTGATGGGGAAGAATGAGTTTCTGAAATAATTAAAAAGAAATGCACCTTCCTCCACTGTTCTAAAACTGCACTTCTGACTTCTTCCATTAAAAAAGGCTGACAGCTAAAATTTCACAATGGACACGAAAACATGTTAAATTCAATACAAGTCATTTATGAGACATTTCTTTTAAAACATCCGTAAAATGGTCCAAGAGGTTTTCATTCCCCCTCATTCTTATCCCAAACAAATCTGAATTCAATGTGGAAAGTAGCTTGGTTCGCCTTCTATTTTCCAAATAGTCAAGTGCTGACACTAAGGAGCCAGTGGAAAAATAAGACACCAGAGACCTGGTTAAACCCATCTATCATCTCCACCCATGGAAAAGTGCACCGAGTCCAGTGTGCGTGGGAGTACAGACGGAACACCCATTCAAAATTCATGGAAAGCTGCAAAAAGGTGTACAAACTGGTGGAGCCAACAGGATACCTTATCACCAATGTCAAATCTGAGAAAATTTCACTAAAAAAAAATAAAAAAATCTAAAGAAAATCACCTCCCGTTGCCAATCTAAATAATTATCTACAAAGTGCCCCACTAATAATGGGCTCCATATATGTGACCCTCCATCGCAAAATGAGTCACTCGTTGCATTTTGAACATTTTGAGATCTGTATGTTTTTAAAAACAGCACACAACAAGCTTTTCAATGGTGCAAGAATCATGAAAATATCACTACCCTATAGGATTTCACATGACTTTGATGATAGACACCCTAAAAATACGTTTGTTGAGAAAAACGCGTTTCAAGTTTACAGACATTATTCCCCTTTTTTCCTTAGCAACCCTATTCTAGACTCATGAAATTTGCCACAGAGATGAAGCAACCATCAGCGAATCAAATTTGGCTTTGGTTGGCAGCTTAGAGTATTCCTGCGTCGATCTGTTGCAGTGGCTGCTACGAAACTTTGAGAAAATGCCTGATGTCGATGATCGGTTCGCAGATGTTTTCTTGTAAATGATTTACCACCACGTCCAAAAACATCATAAAACATACTCTTACACGTTGATTTCAAAAACTAAATTTATTTAATGAAGAAGGGACTAAAGAAGACAAATAAACAAAAATATTGAAGTCGACCACAACCCCAACCTCTTTTGAGGGCGGTTTGCGCAAAATGACTCGACTGCGCAAGCGACTCATTTAGTGATGGAGGGTCACATATGTCCATTCTTCCCGACCTTTGATTTGAAAAAGTTATCATTTGTATGACAGCTGTGGCAAACCCAGCATGCCCTAAGCCATGACAAGGGCCACAAGCCCCCCCGTAAATGCAGTGGTCAAACTGTCCCACGGACAGACGTGTTTCTATGTCGACTCTCACCCAGTGTCTCTGTGACATCACTGCAGCATGCCAAACACTCAGTCCACACAGATACACACAAAAAAAATCCACAGCTTGAAAAGCATGTCAACCTCTCACAGACAGGGAGCAAGGTGAGGAGAAAGGAAAAATACAGCATGAAATATATATATATAATCCATATAATCTAGCTATATTTGGTGTATACTCATTTCAGTGGTATCCAGTGATTTAATACAGAAATCCTGTGGAATCATTAGCTGCAGATCAACAAGACGTGAGTGAGATATTCAAGGGCAAATCTACCGATGTCTCCGGCCAGCCAAGGTGATTCCAAGACTGACAATCACAGGCAAGGAAAATACTACTCTTTGTCTCTCTCGGAACATCACAAAATACAGCACCCCGGCCTTGACCGGCCAACTCCATCTTCTGCCTCAAGTGTCGGCTCTTCCAATCTCATCCTTACATCCATCCTTCTACAAACCCTTCCACATGAGCCAACAAAAACTTCGCCCATTCAAACATTCCAAGTTCACTTCTTGTAATTTAAACAAGCAGTCTACCTTCCAATAAGTTCTGCTTTCCAACCAACTTTCCTGGAATTCTTCCTGCAACTGTCCAATTTTCCAAAATCCTTTCTACAATCTGGAGGCAGAAATGAACCTGCACACCTTCATTCAGAAGCAAAAACCCCTACTTTTTCTCTCCAAAGCTGATCCCAGTCACGTACCTTCTAAAATCCTTTCCAGACAAGCCACCCAATCTTCCAGCCTTCCTTCTAGAAATGACAGCTGGCAAACTGAGTTGGATACTCCTCTTTGATGCAGCAGGCATCAACCAAACTCTCAAGATTCCTTTCTGGCAGCTAGGAAAGGCTGACTGACTCAGCTTCTCATTCTTCCATCCTTCGCAATTCTGGCCAGAATTCTGTCACACTGCTCCCAACTTTCCTCTGCAAGGAGCTGCTGTAGAATCCACACCTAGCGGACAGCAGACTCATGTGACTATCACATTATCAGACCGGAGCAGGTTTCCCCCCATCAAACTTTACCTGTATCTCCTCCTTCTCTGATCTCACTAATTCTTTGAGAGAGAAGATCCTCGAATATATTAGCCTCAGAACAGCTTCTCATCTTGGGATCTGTACTGAGAACGAAGACTGACGCACCGTGGAAAAATGGCGGGAGGAAAAAACAGCACCATTGGAAAATGTTGAGAGATCACTCACACAGCCATCGCCTTGTAAACCCAGAAAATATACTTTCCCTTGCATTGTTAACAAGTCACATCTGTGAAGTCCCTGAATTGGTTAAAGTGATAGAAAAGTGTGAAGACTTGAAAGATTAGAGTACTCTCTCAAATCAAGAAGAAAAAAAGAAAAAAAAGTTAAAAAAAACAGAGAGAGAGAGAAAAAAAAATTAACTTTCCTCAACTGGAGGTCTGGGCGTCATTGAGGACAAGTACAGTGAGAGATTTCCGTATTGCTGCAAGTATGAGAGTAAAAGTTCCTCTTGAGAAATTGGGATTGTTTTCATTGAAGAGGAACGGATCACTCCTCCATGAAAAAGGTTGTAGTCAAAATCTAGGCAACGTAGAGATGGGCTTAAATGATGTTACATCATGCAGTAGTTGGTCAATCAAGAAAGTTCCATCTTCATGAGGTGCAACATTATCCAGTCACAAACCAGGGCTTGTAACCCACACTCAAGTTATATCTGCCAAATGATGCCCTTCTCAACTAGATTCTACAGAAACCTGTACAACAAATAGGTATGTAGAACTTGCAGTCTCATCATGAACAGATACACTTTTATGGAACTTCATGAATAAATGGTCTATCCACAAATGCAATGTCAACAATCTGTGAAAATGAACAATTGGGAAATTCAAGTGAACAAAATGACAGGTATCTTAACTTCCTTTTTACAAAATGCTACAGAGTAAATTGGATAGCCCATAGGGAGACTTGTGACGAAATGAACACTGGGTACTAACGTTCGTAGTACATCAAACATGACAAATTTCTAGGATACTCTGTGCTGTGTGTGCAGCTGCGCGAAACCCATACACAACACAGAGGTGTGCGAGAAACTCAGTATGAACATTTTAGGTGTGCTTTGCACAGAGAACAAGCTCTAATGAAGCAAAACCAAGTGCTGCGAAAGCAAGTGCTTCAAAAGCTACATTGCGACTGCTTAATTAACCTGACACAAATAATAACCTTATCCACCACAGTATTAAAAAAAAAGAGAAGAATTTCATGGAAGAACAGACTGACATATACATTTGAAATGTCAAAACAACACAGGAGCAAAACAGTGACACTGATGTCAAATATTCTGGCTGATTTTTAATTGTATCAAATATACTGACTGTCTGTCTGTCTGTCCAATTCAGTACCTGTTGTTTCATCGCTGCTTCAATCAGGGTCACTTTTCTCAACGACTTCAGAGAAAATTTACAGCACAGACAAAACCCTCTGGGCCCGTAAAACACAACGGCGATTTATCAGCGATTTATTTTAACTCTGATTTATCTCTAAACTCAGACGATTCCAACTGCGTGTTCCGCTCTCCCTTGGCTGGAAACCAACATATAAAGCAAAGCGCAACCTGGGATCCTCTGACGAGCGTACCTTATCTAACCGATCAAGATAACTCGGGCTTAGGGGATAAATCGAGTGTTAAAAAAGATAAATCGCCGTTGTGAATACGGGCCCTGCTCTACATCTTTTATATTCATTTGATGACTCAAACTCACACTGCCTCACATTCAAACCAAGTCCTGGCTTTGCAATGTCACAAACTCTTAAAGGGTCAAAAACATATGCGGCTAAAATAACTATTTTTCAAAAAAATTGAAATAACCAGTCAGCCTGTGGAGATGGCATGGACAGATGATGTCCATCATGTAAAAAAACAACAACAAAAACCAAAAACATACCTATTAACCTCCATTGAGCAATTTTAATAAAATCTTTCATCCAATGCTTGAGATCCTATCCAGAACTTTTCCATCATCTCTCAATTTCAATGTTGTTGCAAAGAAAACACACACACACACACACACACACACACACCCATACACAAAAAAGAGCAAATTTGGAGGAAAAAAAGAAAGAACTAAACCCTCAGTTAGCTTGTAACAGCAACCTGAAACCTGACCCCAGCCAGCAGACCTGTCAATGACAGCGGCAGGGAGCCAGTCCCAAACCAGAATGCTGCAACGCCGAGATCATCCATCTCAGTTCCACATCTGGCGTCAGCTGGCTGGAGCACCATCTGAAGACGGCGGGCTTGTCAGTAGACTGCCACTGGTCCCCAAGCCTGCACTGGCCGTGCTGGTGGCTGGCATGCTGGAAGGGGTGGGGATGGCAGAAGTGGTGCTTGCCACTGACGACACCGAGGTGGCAGTAGAGCTGGCAGCGGAGGTGGTGGTTGCGGAACCTGGTAGGTCATGACCTTCCTCCCTCTCCTTCACTGCCTGGGCCGACTGAGCCATCATCTTCTGTCGTACCTGCAGAGCACCATTGCGAGATGGGATGAGTGATGCATGATGGGAGTAGATGGCAGGCAGGCATGCCAAAGCAGTTTAGTACGGAGCTTCCAGTTGGCTAGTGAGCAGTTTAGCCAAACTGCAGGAGAGCCCGACTTTGGTGTCAGCTTGTACAAGTTGGCATCAATTCATGGTAAAGTTGGGTAGATACATTCCTATGTACATGTATATTTAACACTTTCTTGATTAAAGAGTTACATGCAGCCTGAGCTACTTGATGCAGGCTCTCTTATTCAGCAAGTATTACTGGCTTCCAGGCTTTGGAGGCATCATGTTATGCAAGTGTATTTATTTTGCAAAGAAACACATCAAGAGACACGTTCATGCTCGCTCTCTAAAGGGATACAGATACAGATTCAATGTGGAGAGGATGAAAGTAGCAGTCATCTCCAGCCGGGACAGAACCGCAGCACACAACTGCCTCCCTTTGACGGCAGGCAATCAACAGATTAGGCTGATGAAGGCATCTTTTAAACGAGATCAGGATTTGTTGGCAAGTCACACCTAACCACCGGTCTAGAGCCCTGACTCAGCAACTTGCTCCTACCTCTCGGATCTTCAGCTGCAACGTGACCTTGGAGGGGAAAATCTCACTGTGCTTGTTCTGGAAAGCTGCTGTGGCTTGGGCTGGAAGAAGACAGAACAAGAAGGGCAATGAATGATGGTTTCTGAAACATTGCTGCTACCAATAATCCACAAATAGACAAACAGGCAGTTTATAGAGGACAAGAAACTTCATAAGAAGCGAGACGACTGACGGTCCTCAGAGCGTTTTGGCCCTGTCTTCCTGACACTCTCGGGGTGGGGTGGGGTGGGGTGGGGGCCACACCTGGGTCATAGTCCCCGGTGCCCGTCAGTCGTCAGACACACTGTGCAATGGTCTGCCTTGCCTTAGCGAGGCTGAGAATTTGGAAAGAAGTAGCCCCTCTACCTAACATGTCCCTCATACTGCGTGGACTGTCCCCTGGTCTCATGCACCGCCTCCTTTCACGTTTCTCTTTAGCCAGATCCAGCAGGATGCCCTCTCTGCTGCCTCAGCCATGGTCCTCCAGAACTTTGTACTCGGTCCCTTGGGGAGGCCGAGCTGCCTGCAGACATGGTATGCACCACGAAGCCTCTTGCTCCAATCTCTATCAATCCTAGTGCTCACAGGAATGGCAGGCTCTGCATGATGCTATCACACTCCAAGCTAGACAACTTTGCTCGAAGCGTGATGTTATGAGTTGGTACATAGACTGACAATTTTAAAACAGATCAGTTGTCCTTCATAGCAAATACATACAGACAGATGAATACACGTCCCAGTACACGCAAATATCGACAAGAAGTTTAAACAAAAACAGATGGTTAGTCTGCCATTTAAAAAGCAGGAAACCTCGCGTGACGTTGCAAGCAACTACTTCAGATTTGAATAGGCAGCGTCAAGTTTTACTCCCTATTAATACATTTTACAGATTATATTTCACCTAAAATATTTTTTTCAGATAACATCTTTCTTTCTTTCTTTGTATGTGTGTTGGTGTGTGTGTGCGAGCATGCATGTGTGTGTGTGTGCATGTCATGCTTGCTAAACCTGTCCATCAATGTGTCTGCCCACTCCCCTCTCCCTCAAGCTGTTTGATGACACCTAGCATGTGACAAAGGTGATGAGGGTGCATTCTGACGTTTTGCCAAAACTGAATCTTACATACACTTAATTATTATAATCAAATGTTGGAAAGCTTCTTTTTAGTTAAAAAACACCAAAAATTGCATTTTATTGCACCCATCCATTTAAAAGTATTATACATTCTCTTCCTCCATTTCGCATTTTTTAGTTGAATAATAGCAATCATTTGTTGTAAAGATCATATACTTTTCTATTTATTTATCATTCTCTCTGTTTAGAAATAGAGTTTCTCTATCAACCTGCCAAATTTGGAGATGATGAATGCATTAAAAAGGCCCGTTGCTAAGGAAAAACTGTGGAAAAAGTTGTTAAATCTTTTATCCTTGATTTCTCAAAATAGCCATCAGCACACATCTTTGAGTTTGAGTGAGCATTACTTGAACACATTTTGGAGTAGAAGTTTGATTTTTATATCAAATGAAAGATAACTTTTTGCAGATTTGGAAAATACAAATATCTTAAAATCTCATTTTTGCCAGTTAAGGGTAGCCGCTACTCGAGAAAACTGGTATTTCATTTCCATAGGTTCTACTAATGGTATCTTTATGAAATTTTGCACAGGTGTTCAGCATCATAATACTATACTTCACACCAAATCTGATCAAGCTAACTGCCATACATTTTGTATTTTGAAGATGTTTATTTTCACTGACGGTGACACAATTGGTCAAAATGGTTACAGCACTTAAAGTGCACAAAAAGACAAAAACTTAGAGTTAGCATGTTACTATAATCTTAATTAACTTAAGTAAATACCTGTATTGCAGGAAAGCTCAGTGAAATAAAAGTGTTGAAGTTGGAAACTTCCGTGTCGATTTTTGACCTGGTTTCTGTCAATATAATCATCAAAGTAAAGCACATCTGGTCAACACTGCTCCTTGAAAATCTCTACTTGTAATCAGCACACATTGTTCAGTAGATGGTGAAAATTTCAGAACTGTACATGAAACTGTGACTCCCCACCATTTCTCCTCGTTGGGTCACAGTGCACAAAAACGCGATTTTGAGAAAACGAAGCTTGAACATTGGAAACTGTTGGTACACATTGTTCATCATCCACAGGAGAGAAATGCAACATCAGAATGCACCAGAACCATAAGTGGGACCCTCAGCTTTCTTCCTCTCTTCTTCCCTTCTTGTCTTCTGCAGCTTCTTTCTTGCTTTGGCCATCTTGTCCATGTGGGAAGTCTCGGACTTGCGTTTCCTAGCACCAGAGCTGAAACTGTTTCACCACCTGGGACTCCTGCATCTGTCATGCAGGATGCAATGGTGCTGGCTCCTCTGTTGAACTGGCACACTGCCATGGCTACTCCACACTCCAGAGTCTTCAACCCCACAAACTGTGTCTTTGGAATTCTTCTCCATATGCTGGCATGTGTGGACTCTCTGACTGGGAGAGATAAAGCTGTGAGGTTGGCGTGATAAGCTGACCATGTGGCGTGAAGGGGGGGGGGGGGGGGGGGGGGGGGAGAGATAAGGCTGTGAAGGCGGCGCTATGAGCTGCACTGGCGGCGTGACGGGGGGGGGGGGGGGGGATTCTCCATCGTGGTCAAAAGTTCAAGCACGCA
>JAWQFJ010009732.1:5000-49089 GCA_034096865.1 Theodoxus fluviatilis | reverse complement strand
ACTTTAATTACTAATTATCAACTATCTCTTGTTTTTTTTTCTTTCTTTTTTTTCTTCTTTTTTTCCCTTTTTTTTTTGGGTCCCGCTGGGGGGGGGGGGGTGCAATTGCACCCATTGCACCCCCCCCAGATCCGCCCCTGCTGTGTGACTGTGAGCGTTGATACAACGTCTATGATGCACCTTCCTCTCTTTGTGACTGTGAGTGTTGATACAACGTCTATGATGCACCTTCCTCTCTGTGTGACTGTGTGAGTGTTGATACAACGTCTATGATGCACCTTCCTCTCTGTGTGACTGTGAGTGTTGATACAACGTCTATGATGCACCTCCCCCTCTGTGTGACTGTGAGTGTTGATACAACGTCTATGATGCACCTTCCTCTCTGTGTGACTGTGAGTGTTGATACAACGTCTATGATGCACCTTTCTCTCTGTGTGACTGTGAGCGTTGATACAACGTCTATGTTGCACCTTCCCCTCTGTGTGACTGTGAGTGTTGATACAACGTCTATGATGCACCTTCCTCTCTGTGTGACTGTGAGTGTTGATACAACGTCTATGACGTGTCAAAAAAGAAAAACATCGTCTGAAAAAGAAGCTTCCTCAACACCATGTTAACAATATGTAGTTCAAGTGACGGCCACGGGTCATTTGTCGTGAAGAGAAAATGAGTTTACCAAGCAATTTGTGAGAATTCATTCAGTTTTTTTTCACATAGCTGTACTTGTGAGCATTTGGAAGGAAAACCCCGAGTTGTATCTCAAATAAGAGCGTTCAAAAAACCTCTACCAGTCTCCATGCATTTCCTGACACCTACAATACAAATGTTTGTCTCGCTTAATGTTTCTGGAGACAAATCTCCAGTGTGACGATCCAGTCAGCTATCTGCATTTGCTACACTGAATCATTTCCTTATTGCGTTAAGCATTGACTATATTATAATGTGTGTTTCGTCACGAATTAACCGGATAAAGAAAAAATGCATCTCGGATTTCCGAAACAAGAAAAATATCGCACTGGGAAAAGGGAAATATTCCAAGTGTGTTTCAGCACACGTCCTAGACATTACGCTCACTTTCCACCCTAAAGAACAGTCGCCTCTTACGTCGAGAGCTACGTAAGAGAGCCACTTGTTCCGTGACACTCGTGAAAGCGATACTTAGGGCTTCAGCCAGCCAGTTTGTCTTCCACGATTGGAGGCCTTAAATCCACAACGAAAACGGAGTATTTAACAGAAGAACAAGAGCTACTTAGAGATTTAGTCAGACATTTTGCCTTCCACGATTTGAGGACGTAACTCCCCAACGAAAACCGAGTCTCTAACAGAAAAACAAGTGATACTTAGAGATTTAATCCGACATTTGCCTTCCACGATTTGAGGACGTAACTCCCCAACGAAAACCGAGTCTCTAACCGAAAAACAAGTGATACTTAGAGATTTAGTCAGACATTTGCCTTCCGCGGTTGGAGGTTTTTACTCCCCACTGCCAACCGCGTTTGTGACAGGAGAACAAAAGTGCAGAAGGCCAAACGATGGAGCGCTACTCTTCACACGTTCAGCTCATCTGCTGTTCTCGAGGCGGGCAGGCTTTCCCGAAATACCTCGCAGCAAACAGCCGCAGTGTGGGACACGCACAAGAGGTGCTGGGTAGAGAGGCAGGCCTTGAAACACACTCGTTTACTGTGTCATCAGCCGACGCCTTCTTCAGACAACCAGGAGAGTTTGTCTTTAGTTAGAGCTCCGTCTGGCTGGGTCTTCTTGCTCGGTAGCAGCTCTGGTTGAGCGTGCAGAAGATTCTCTTTCCCACTTCTCTCATTCAGTTTTCTGTTCTTTTCTGTTAGCTGTATATTATCCACATTGTAGTGGTAAGAAGTCGGCAGTCGGCGTTGTGTAGTATCGCTGCTATTGAACTGAAAGGGAGCTCCTGTCGTGTCGCGTTTGAAGTCTTCCAATGAGCTGAAGCAGAGAAATTGAAGCAACATTTAGACATCTCTGAAATCAAAGGTTTTCCTCTCTGCATCTGTAGCCCTCAGCACAGTTTATAATGTGTACTTTGATAACGAATACAGTAATTTTCCACTGTGTCTGCGACTTTTGCACACCACAAGCACAGACATTGGTTATAATATGTCGTGTCTTTTCACTCCGCTCTGCGGTAGCAACCTACATTACTGATTTTTCAAAACCTCTGCCAATAAGGTTATGTTTTACCCTCGGTTCGTTAGTAGATTGGTTTTTCCGCAAAATAACTCCAACAGTTCACAACAGATCCTTATGGAATTCGGTGGAAAGTCATGGTTTCACATAAGGAAGAATCCAATAAAAAAAATTAATGATCTGTTATCTCGTTTTAGAATTACGACAAAAACGATACATTTTCGCAGATCACGTCGCTGGATGCGTTCAGCGCTCAAAACTGAATTAAACTTCGTAGCGTCAGGCCTGGCTAGCAAAACATCCCGCCTGAATCCATTCTAGTCCACTAGAGACTTCGCCTGCCCGCTACTACTTCACTACTGACTCGGGTTCGCAGAATGGCCTGAATCAGTCATGCAGACCATGGAAGAGAACACGTGGCTTCCTTGGTGGAGGTTGGGCTCTCAGAGTGCTGTCTAGCTCTTACCATTACATGTACACAACAGCAAGCAAGCTGCTTCTCCACGACCGCGCTTGAAACCCCACTGGCATACCATTGGGAACACTTTTTTGAACGCGATCAGGTACAATGTAACCTCAGGGCGTCCAGCTCTTAATTCGGAGCGTGTATCTCAGCTTCTCTTGGCTTCAGTAATTTGGGTTTTCTGTGGCTTTAAAAAAACACAACCCCGCTTAGGGTTGAGGGTAAGAACAGACCCACTATGTCTCCCCACGCGATTCGTAACAGGCAGATTGCAAGGGAAAACGGGAAGGCTTGTTTTCACTCTAGCTTCATGATTTTCATGTATTTAGGAGTATTATTTATCTTCACATCATCGCCTCCTTGACAAATGCACTGATGCGAGAAGTTATACACGGAAACCGTAACGTCTTCTCTTTCGCAACAATTCTACATTCAATTGTTTAATGCTCCTTTTTAGGGAAGTCTTGCTGTTGGTGATTCCGTTAAAAAGTTTACTCGATTCATATTACCTACGTGCATCAACTGCAGACGACTCTTCGCGCAAATTTGTTTTACAGCAAATGATCGGAGAGAGAGAGAGAGAGAGAGAGAGAGAGAGAGAGAGAGAGAGAGAGAGAGAGAGAGACAGAGACAGAGAGAGACAGAGAGAGAGAGAGAGAGAGACAGAGAGAGAGAGAGAGAGACAGAGAGAGAGAGAGAGACAGAGAGAGAGAGAGAGAGAGAGAGAGAGAGAGAGAGAGAGAGAGAGTCATGCATGAGATAAGTGCTTCCTGTAGTTTCTGCCAACCCCTAACTTCATACAGGAATTTGGTTAAGTATTCCCAGTAGAACAAGGGTGAAGAGGGTTCAAGATTTCAGGAACACTTCAAATCCTCTCTCCCGTGCTGTTTATTCAGTTCTTCAACCCGTCGTGGAGGCCTGAAATACATGTTACAGAGACTGAGTTTGGGCACGACTTCTACACAAATCCTGCCCAAGCCACTCATTGTACCATGTCTAATCATAAACTTGGTTTAAGTGGTCGAATTGATTAAATCTCGATGTGGTGCAACCTAAAATAGCCGCTCCTTAACAGTGTTATTTCTTATCCTGTTGATGTCTCATTTAGGCGTGAAGACATTTATAACTTGATGAAGCTTGTCCTACTTGTCACCATTTTGAAATATTTTCGTCTATTTGATTAAGTCTGTTGTAGGCCTACCGATAAGAAAATCATGGACGAGTCTGAATGGTTCTTCATGATGAACGGTAATGAGTTAAATGATCAGGCATACAGTTCTTCTGCATCGTCACTCAGGGTCCTTTCGTACATGTACCGTCTGAAGGTTGGGGGCAAGACTGGATGGATGGATGGAGTTTAAGGGCCTATCAGCCTTGTAGGCTATGTAAAGGCCAAGAATGGATGGATGGATGGAGTTTAAGGGCCTATCAGCCTTGTAGGCTATGTAAAGGCCAAGACTGGATGGATGGATGGAGTTTAAGGGCCTATCAGCCTTGTAGGCTATATAAAGGCCAAGAATGGATGGGTGGATGGGGTTTAAGGGCCTATCAGTCTTGCAGGCTATATAAAGGCCAGGACTGGATGGATGGATGGAGTTTAAGGGCCTATCAGCCTTGCAGGCTATATAAAGGCCAAGACTGGATGGATGGATGGAGTTTAAGGGCCTATCAGCCTTGTAGGCTATATAAAGGCCAAGGGTCAAGAATGGATGGATGGATGGAGTTTAAGGGCCTATCAGCCTTGTAGGCTATATAAAGGCCAAGAATGGATGGATGGATGGAGTTTAAGGGCCTATCAGCCTTGCAGGCTATATAAAGACCAAGGGGGCAAAAATAAACCCACGGCGTCTCCCTACGCGAGTCGTGAAAGGCATGTGTTGGATGGATGGATATAGCTTTATGTCCTATCAGCCCTTGTAGGCTATTTAAGGCTATTAATCCCGAAAAATATTGTATCTGGTTAGATTAAGAGCAACTCGAGGCATGAGTTCCCTACTCGGTCGCCTCTTACGAAATGCGTAGGAAGGTGCAGTGGGTCAATTCTTACCCCCAACCCACAGGGAGACGTGGTGGGTCAATTCTTACCCCCAACCCACAGGGAGACGTGGTGGGTCAATTCTTACCCCCAACCCACAGGGAGACGTGGTGGGTCAATTCTTACCCCCAACCCACAGGGAGACGTGGTGGGTCAGTTCTTACCCCCAACCCACAGGGCGACGTGGTGGGTCAGTTCTTACCCCCATTCTACAGGGCGACGTGGTGGGTCAGTTCTTACCCCCAACCCACAGGGGGACGTGGTGGGTCAGCTCTTACCCCCAACCCACAGGGGGACGTGGTGGGTCAGTTCTTACCCCCAACCCACAGGGGGACGTGGTGGGTCAACTCTTACCCCCAACCCACAGGGGGACGTTAAGAGCATACCCAACTGCGGTATTGTCGACTTTTATTTGCTTCAACCTAATCTTCCGAATTTGAATCTTACAAGGCGGGACATTTACAAAGTTGGTGCGCATCTACGGGAATTTCGCCCTCAGCCATTGAAATCGGTCGACAGTGATCCTACAACTCATTGGGAGCACGACATTACGTACAGGCGACATTACGTACAGGCGACGTTTCGTACTTAGAACAGGGTGCGTTTTTTACACTGTCTGGAGATATGTCTGGGAAATCGCTCGATGTTCCAGTTGGAGGGATTGGCGATCCTATTCAAGAATTGGGCCATCTGATAACTCAAATTGTGATCTCAATGAATTTGACCATTAGAAGAATTAACCACAAACCGCATGAATGAATATGTGAAAACCAGTTTCTTGCATACAGTAACGCTCATTTCAACTGTTGCTATCACATGCAGTTGCCCTTATGTCTTTAGGTCTCAAGGTACGATTTCGGCGAGAACTGTATCAGGGATTACTTGAAATCGATAATAACTTCATTTAAATTTTACTTGTGTGGAACGTACCAATAGTTTTCCTCGGGTACGAAACGTTGCTTTTTATACAACACAAAACGTAGTTTTCACACGTAAGCGACACGTCGAGTGTAGGGACGAAGCATGCTGGGAAATTTACTTCGTGCTTATAGCCGTGAAGCTGTTTTGCTGTGTCGTCGGCTCTTCCGTAAACTGTGCAGTCACCATTCTGTAAAAATATTCATAACTCTACTGGTGTTAAGTGATTCGAAATTCATTCCATTGTTTGAAACTTTCCAGCAAGACCTCGATAGCAAAGGAGTACAACAAAATCCTCCAAATGGCAGTTTTCATACATGCACGTCGTCCTTGTGACTGTAGCGTTGACGTTCTGTGGCCTCGAGTGTTGTATGCACGAAATGAGGTCAACATGAACAGCAGTGCACCTACTGAATGTTTCCATTCTTCTCAACGGCCGTGTTTGAATCTTCTGCCGCCGTCTATCATAGATCATGGAGTTACAAAATATGGCGTTTCTTTTCCTATGCGTACATTTTGCAACATAAGTTCTTTCAACTGCAACTTGAGTGCATCATAATGGTGGGGATAGAGTAACCACTCTTTCCCAATTGGTTCAGTTTCATCAAGATTTCCAACTCGGATGTGCATACTAATGAAATTAGCAGTAGATATGTATAGAATTTATGAAAACTTTACATTTGACTTGTGTGTAGGCCAAGTTTGTCATGTCATTACGAGCTATTGCATGTGTGTGAAAATAACATGGAACAGTTGTGTGTGGAATTTAATACATTTTTTAAATCCTGTGCCTTACTGCTAAAGCATCAATTCATATTGGTAATTGGCGATGGTCGTCCAGAGTTTAGATAAAAGGACGTTTGCAGGAGGGACCTAAAGGTGTTTGGCATCATCATCCAGATGGGAGAATGTCCCCTCTTCCAGCCCCTGCTTCTCCTCCTAGGTGCTGCTCTCCCATTTCAACATTGCAGAGGTCATGAGGTTATCTCTTCCAGCCCCTACTTCCCCTCTGTGCTGCTCCCCCATTTCAACATTGCAGAGGTCATGAGGTTATCTCTTCCAGCCCCTACTACCCCTCTGTGCTGCTCCCCCATTTCAACATTGCAGAGGTCATGAGGTTATCTCTTCCAGCCCCTGCTTCTCCTCTGTGCTGCTCCCCCATTTCAACATTGCAGAGGTCATGAGGTTATCTCTTCCAGCCCCTACTTCCCCTCCTCTGTGCTGCTCCCCCATTTCAACATTGCAGAGGTCACGCAGCTTTCTATTCCATCCTTTTCATTACAACTCTTTACTAAGGAAGCATAGTCCATCTACATGTATATCTGTGATTTATCAATCTTTTTGTCAGATATAATAATTATGCAGATGAGTTCATTTCTTCAACACATTCTACAGGCACGTACGTCTTTTTCCTTTCCTCTACACTAACATAGCAAAAAAAGGCTGTGATGTTGTTATATTCATTCATTTATCAATTCACTGTTTGGGATCTGCTGCTGTGAGCTGTAGATGCGATGACCAACCAGCAACACAGAGGCACCGAAAGAAGGACACGACACAAGGTGTTGCAGGCAGAAGGGAAATTACCCCATACATTCATTATGTACAGTAAAATCAATCAAGTGTTGGCAGACAGCTGGACTGAGCAGAGTTGGCATCAAGGAACCTGCAGGACAATTTGTCCCCTGCTCCTTGAGGCTGCAGCTACTTCACTCAGTGGTGCAGCAATTGCAGCAAGCGGAAAATGGGCTGGTTGCAGCAGTGCAGCAATGAGGCTTGCTGCTGCTGTCTAAATCTCAGTAATGACACTGTGATAATCCTGGACTTTCTCCAGCATTCTCATAGTAACAGTAATCATAATATGTCTCTTTTTTGTGTCTTCACAAAAGGGACCCAGGTCTTCATTTCATATGTTTTTTTATAAGTTGTATATCATAAATAAAATATTTTTAGAGAGTTTCTTCCTTTTTCTAGTCACTAAACTTTTAAGGTAGGGGTGGGGGAGGGGTGGTGGGGGAAATGGATAAAATAAAATTGGTAAACTTTGCCAATGTTACATTAGATTGTTTTTTTTCAAGTGTAGACATGTATATTGAAACATATATACTTATCAAAATCTTAATCATGGTACACACACACGCACACATGATGTAAATTAGAGTATGCTACACTGTCAGGGGTGACCTACTCACAGCTAGATACTTGTGAAAAGTGGACACTGTGAAATGGCTATCTCCTCCTCTTGCCACATCTACAAAACAATACTGCGATGATATGATGCCAAAAAAAATGTGGGTGCAAGGGTCCCAAAAGCAAAAGACTGCAAATGAACAAGCTCCTTTGTTTATGCTTTTTTTCCTTCCCCCACAAAGAGATAGAAAGAGAGCGAAAGAGGGAACGACTTCTAGACAGAGAATGGTACAGAGATGTCCACTTGCACCCAACTCAAAAGGAGTTTTGCTGAGGGAGACTAGGCCACACACAAAAATGCACCAACCCTTTGCAGCTGACAGAACCCAAACCAAGCATCTTGCACATAAGTGGGGGGAGGGGGACTAAGAGAAAAAAAAGGGGGGAAAAAAAGGAGAATGCAGTTTTGTAAAGGCTGGTGTTGAGCAAGTAGGGATTTGCTTCCTAAGTAGGAGCAGCACTAAGGTCACTCTACACACAAGTGCCATTCCTTTCAACAAAAACGGAAACCCAAGATACAAGAACAAAGCAAAAAAAAAAAGACTTACGGTAATTTCATACTTAATACATTTTCTTCCTCCTCTTCATTTTGTGGCAATTCCATTGTCAATACTGCAACATTATGGGGGGAAGGGAGCAAAAATAAATGTATTACTAACAATAATAACCCGGGAAACAAAATCTCTATCTCATTCTGCACAATCCAGCTGAACTTGCTGGGCAGGTCGTTTCTGTTGTTGCAATGAGGCCAGTCCAGAGATATCACAGATCAGCACTCAGCACTGGAAATGCCACACCGTCCTTCTTTCACTACAGCAATGCGTCCATCTCCGCTCGGTGACAGAAAGGCTGCAATTCTTGGGTGAAAACTCCAGCAACAGGATTTGCCACAGAGTTGACTCACTGCAAGTGGGGGGTGGGGACCAGACAGGAGATTTGGGGGGTAGGGGTAGAGATGGGGCCTGCAGGGATAGGCAGAGCTTCAAGGGCGATGGAGTAACAGGGGAAGGGGGTGGAGGGGTGGGGGCTTCCAAAGCGGGGGCTAGGCCACAGTGGCACCACAAGCCAGTCACTCCAGACGAGTCTTTCCTTTGCTCAGTTTATAGTCCTCAGTTCCACCAGCAGCCCAGCTCCCAGGGCAGGCCCAGCATGGAGGAAGTGATGTCACAATCTGCAGAACTTGAGGCGGATGAGGGCTGTCATGGCGGGCAGGCAGACCTAGGCTATCTGCCCTCCAAAGTTGAAGGTGGTAGGCACTTGTCGTTGCGTGAACACATAGCCACCTCCCTCCTCAATTCGCTTGGAATCTGTAACCAGCCATTGGAACAAACACATCACCTAACCGCGTGTGTCTCTCGTGTAAAAGAGGTTTCTGAAATAAACTGAACAACAACAAAAAATAATCAATACAATAATTCACACAAGTAAAACGAGATCATACAAAAGAAAACCAAATCACAATCCTGTATGTAACGTTTTGAGAATGTTCAATAACCTCTGAGAAATCTTGAACAGCAGAAGTAATCTCCTTAGATATATCTTGCAGACAAGAACATAGATTCTATAGCAAAAATCCTCATCACCATTTTAAGTGACACCATTTCCATCATCATGGTCAAGAAGACAGAGACAGAGACAGACAGACAGACAGACAGACAGACACACAGACAGACAGACAGACAGACAGACAGACAGACAGACAGACAGACAAGACAAGACAAGACAAACAGACAAGACAGACAGACAGGACAGACAAAGACAGACAGACAGACAGACAGACAGACACACAGACACACATACAGACACACAGACAGACAGACAGACAGACAAGACAAGACAAGACAAGACAAGACAAGACAAGACAAGACAAGACAGACAGACAGACACACATACAGACAGGACAGACAGACAGACAAGACAAGACAGACAGAGACAGACAGAAACGGACAGACAGACAGACAGAAACAGACAGACAGACACACACACACACACAGACAGACACAGACCTGCTGCAGCTTTGCGCTGGTCAGCCAGGCGGAAGACGTCGTCCAGCTCCTTGACCTGGTCGGGAGTCAGGTTGCCGATGAGGGCGTTGTACCACACCAGGTCCATCTGCTGCATGTCTACAACAAGCACCACCGTCAGGCATGGCACCGGAGCAAAGGTTGTGTCAAGGCGCCGATAAAAGAGCCACCCCAGCCCTACGGCTCAGGCAGACCTCAGGCAGACCGTTTCAGCCTGAAGGGGTGAAAGTGACCAGCAGGCTGCCACATGATTCTCCCAGAGCCGATTCCAGGTAATTAGGCCACTTCCATCTGGACGTACTGCACAACCTTGACCCTGGCATGCTAATTTTACAGTCTGGGCTGTGGCTATTCCAAAGTTCATCTTCACATTAGTACAGCTCTATGAGATTGACTCTGTGCTTGCTGCTGGATGTCACTATTTTTGGAAAGTGGGTGTGACTGGAGGAAGGGCTTTCATCCACAATCTATTTGGAAATGATGAGTTGAACCTAATACTCCAAGCCATTCCAGCTGTATGATTCTTGAGACGCACAATCAGTTTTACACCTGGTGGAGACAGGCTGGCTCATCATACAGCTGGGGTGGCTTGTGTATCAGCACCTTCACAGGGAACAGTGCCATGCAGCAAAGGTGTACTTACAGGTGTCCCAGGTGTTCATCAGGGTGTAACACTGGTGTGGTTAGGTAGACTCCTGTGTTTTAGGTATGTGTAGTATGATGCATTACAGCTGTACGGGCAGCCATATTGCTAACATATAGCGAGGTTTGTTACAGGTGTGGGTGTGTGTGGTCAAGTGTGTTGGAGGTGTGTGGTCAAGTGTGTTGGAGGTGTGTGTCCTGTGTTGAGTTTCTCAAGTGTACAGCAGATGCATCATTGGCATTTAGTCAGGTGAATCCAGGAGCACTGGGAGAATAGTACAAAGAAATTCAAAAGTGCAAGGAGCTATGAATCACTGCACAAAAGGAAATATAAATTTTATATAGACAAACAAACAATGTCAAGACAGTATGATTGTTCTAACTCATCATGTTACAATGTCAAGATGTTAGCCAAACACAGACACCTTGTACAGTTCAAAGAACATTTTGAACACCCTCCAGACACCACAAGTGTGTTCATGATGCCAAAGACAATTGCAAGGAGAAAGACTCACTGCCAAGGACCGTCTTGAAGACTAAGTACTCGTCCACTGGGCAGTGCTCCTCATCCAACACGGTCTGGTAGCTCTCCAGTGCCGTCTCCTCTGCACCATCATCAGTATACTCAGCATCACTATCATCATCCTTGTCCTGCAACATCAGTGTACTCAGCATCACTATCATCATCCTTGTCCTGCAACATCAGTGTACTCAGCATCACTATCATCATCCTTGTCCTGCAACATCAGTGTACTCAGCATCACTATCATCATCCTTGTCCTGCAACGTCAGTGCACTCAGCATCACTATCATCATCCTTGTCCTGCACCGTCAGTGCACTCAGCATCACTATTATCATTCTTGTCCTGCAACGTCAGTGCACTCAGCATCACTATCATCATCTTTGTCCTGCAATATTAGTGTACTCAGCATCACTATCATCATCCTTGTCCTGCAACATCAGTGCACTTAGCATCACTATCATCATCCTTGTCCTGCAACATCAGTGCACTCAGCATCACTATCATCCTTGTCCTGCACCGTCAGTGCACTCAGCATCACCATCATCATCCTTGTCCTGCAACATCAGTGCACTCAGCATCACTATCATCCTTGTCCTGCACCGACAGTGCATTCAGCATCACTATCATCATCCTTGTCCTGCAGAGCTGCCAACCCACCATCATACCAAAGAGTAGCATCCAGAGCTTTTTGGAGTAGCATTTAAGAAATAGGCGTAGCACACACGCACAAGAAGGAAAATGGCGATGTTTGCGCAGACGCAAAGCGCTGAACTGCCAGCGTGAAGCGGGGGTGGGGGGTGGGTGGGGGGGAGGGTTCTACGTGACGGTCAAAAGTCCAGTTCGAGGCTTTGAAAAATCATAGTTTTTCCCTGACGATCGTAGCAAGCATGTCAAAATCGTAGCATGCTACGCCTAAATCGTAGCACTTGGCAGCTCTGGTCCTGCAACGTCAGTGCACTCAGCATCACTATCATCATCCTTGTCCTGCAACGTCACAGCGAGATTGGCCTGCACAACGTAGTAAAATCAATGTACTCTACATCGTAGCAATGTCCTATGCCATCACCAGTGTACGCAGTCCTGTAATATTGCACTGAGTAAAGCCATTGTATTCCATCTGCCTGGTAAAAATCGATGTAAACATTACAGCAATGTCCCACACCATCACTACAGTAGTCTGCATAACTCTCATCATCCTTGTACTGCACCATCACAGTCAGTGTGGTCTGCAACATCATCTTTCCTTCCATAACCAGACCTGCCAACCCACCATCATGCCAAAGAGTAGCATCCAAAGCTATTTGGAGTAGCATTGAAGAAATAGGCGTAGCGGAGGTTTTGGGGGGGGGGGGGGGAGGCGGCGTGATAAGCTGAACTGGCGGCGTGAAAGCGGGGGGGGGGGGGGGGGGGGGGGGAAGAGATAAGGCTGTGAGCTGTGAAGGTGGCGCCGGCTGCGTGAAAGCAGGGGGGGGGGGGGATTGTCCATCACGGTCAAAAGTTCAAGCACGCGGGAAAAGCGTAGTTTTTACGGGCAAGCGTAGCAGCGTAGCCAGCATGTCGAAAGCGTAGCATTTGGCAGGTCTGCATAACCCACGTTTTCCTTACATTTCCCTTTCAGAACCGATGTTACATCCCATCTGGCAAATCTTCACTGTATCACTGAGAATAACTTCTGATTGTGGATATTTTGGGAGCAGAAAAATGATATTTCAATGTACAGCTTAGATTTTGTCGTATTTCAAAAATCCAGGGTTCGTACAGGTTTTTAGATACAAAATTCCATGACTTTTCCATGACTTTCCATGACCTTCAACAACATTTTCCATGACCTAGCGTACTGTGATACATGACAATTTTAAAGAGAAAAGTGTATGGCACATGACCAAACTCATGCACAATACACCCGTTGTAAAAAATAAATCTAATTCTTTTTATTATTTTTACAGCAGATTCAAAAACTGACAAATGCAGAATTTTTTTTAACAAGTACTCCTTAAAATGATGATACTTTTGTCCCAAATTGTCTGGTGCTTCAACGATTAACGCACGCTGAATGTGGTAATCGAGCACGCGTCTACACAACGATATTGCGGTCCGATGTACACACAAACAGGTGGAAAATTTCCGCCTGTTTTCTCCTTTCAAGCGCACCATCCGGGTGCTAGACAAAAAGTAGATTCATCGTACATTAACATCGAATATAGCGTTGGAAGGGGGAAATCTTTGTAGAATCCGAGGGTGTCTGTACGAAATTGATCGGAAAAGCGGGAGTGAGCAAATTTTAACAAAATGTCCGATGACGTTCGAACTTTCATCCATAACTCGTCTTTCGATTTTCACCGGAAGTTCAAACATACACCGAACGAAAGAGCAATCTTTCCTCTAATGAGTAGTAAAGTTTCAACTTGATCAAATGAGAAACTTTGACGGACGAGTGTTTAGAAGAGACCAACCCGAGTCGCGAAATGCAAACTCTGTCGAGCCACCGCGAGTCGGTAGTGGCGGAGGGTGTTTTTTTAACGTAATCGGCTTGTATGTTCTCAGCGGAAATAAGACGGATTAACACAAAACTACACGACACATGTTCTTGAAACCTTCTGCTTCATAAACAACTTTCATTCTTGTTTTTATTCACAATATTTTGTGGATTATCCACAATTAGCCATGAAAGTGAAGTGGTATTGCCGAGTGCATTTTGGCTACTACTGTAGTAGCGCAAAGATTTGATACAAATTACCACGGAATCCTACCACTAGTTAAAAAAATTAGACAACTCAGAAAGACTTTCATCTTTCATGTTACATTGGTATTTTGTGTTATTGATATGTGCGAATCCTAGAAAAAGTGGATTCGTATCGAACCGACGGCCACTTCCGGTCTGATGAAATTTCTTCGAACATCGCGTGCGGCGTCTATTTAGCACTCGCTGAAGGTCCCGAGTTCTACAATACTTTTTCCAATATGTGCAAAATATTGCAATAAATATCTTCCTAAATGATTGTTCTAGCATAAACTGAAACAAAAACCCCAATAAACTAACCGATTTCAGCTGATTTGTCCGTCAAAATCGCATCTGCGCCGTCACGCTCTTACTCGCCATTGTGTGATTTTGACGGTCATTCTATTTACCCAGCAGAGGCTTCGGGTTGGCTTTGAACTCATGAGGGCACAAGGGGAGAGCACTGGGATGTGGGCTGCCAGGATCTTTTTATTATGACGTAAACTGAACACCATGGATTTCTGGGAAGATCCCACAGACATCACAACTTTCATTCTTGTTGGCACGTAAATACGTTTAACCAACAGGTGCATCAATCGATGTTCACCTATGCATTCATGCACAATCATGCACACATTCATACCAGACAAAGTGACAAGACAGGGTCGCAGCAATTTTCCTCGATCAACATAACTTTTCTCCCATCTCTCCCGCCCCTGGGATTGAACCACGGCACAGCGCCTCGCTGCAAAGCCCAACGCCTTAGCATGCTGGACCATCTACACCTCCCAAAAAAGAGGCTATCAATAGCCCAGCAGAGGCTTCGGGTTGGCTTTAAACTCATGAGGGCACAAGGGGAGAGCACTGGGATGTGGGCTGCCAGGATCTTTTTATTATGACGTAAACGGAACACCATGGATTTCTGGGAAGATCCCACAGACATCACAACTTTCATTCTTGTTGGCACGTAAATACGTTTAACCAACAGGTGCATCAATCGATGTTCACCTATGCATTCATGCACAATCATGCACACATTCATACCAGACAAAGTGACAAGACAGGGTCGCTCGATCAACATAACTTTTCTCCCATCTCTCCCGCCCCTGGGATTGAACCACGGCACAGCGCCTCGCTGCAAAGCCCAACGCCTTAGCATGCTGGACCATCTACACCTCCCGAAAAAGAGGCTATCAATGGACCTTATTCACGCGACCCGCCATTTTGGTTTTAAAACGAGGCAGATAACGCGAACATGTCGACATGGCTGACACGTTGAAGACAACAGAGGGGTTAGCGCAGCTTCAACGACAAAATCCTTTCTGCAGTGGAGGTGACCGGCATTGTTAGATCAAAAACTATTCAAAAATAGTCACAATAGACTATCGTAACGTATAATTTCTGCACAAAACCCGCAGAAGATAAGTAAACAAACCACACCGTACATACCTAGCAGACGAACACGATCGAACCATAGCCACTACCCCAGCAGACAATCGAGCTAGTGTGATATAATGTTTCCTGTAAAGCTCGAATGCGTGGCAGCAGATAACTGTTTAGTTCTGGCTTGAATTGACAATTTTGTTTCCCTGGTCAGGCGAGGACAGAAAATTCACGATCATCCAGTCGATGAGTGCACGATCAACTTAATTGCCGCATTTGGCGTAATGTAACAAATAAGATGATGACAAGAAAATGGCATTAAAGCACAAAACAAAGTTTCATGACAACCAAAATCACCGATTACATTGATAACTGACCATTTTTACACTTACAACTATGTGCTCAAACCGTACAAAGCAAACAAAACACACTGCGGGGAGTGTCCCGGACAGGCATCAACACTTAAGTGCACGAGTGATCATTTCGCTTTGCTCTCATTTGTTTCATCTGCTCCGACATGGTAAGCTGGCTATGCCAAGAAACCAACATCTAAATCAGAGTTAGTTGACAAAGTGACAAAGTTACGCATCACAAAACAAAATTTAAATGTATAGACCAAAGCTGATCAGCTTCGCCCGTGATCACACGCTGACCTCATGACAATTAAGCTGGCCAATGAGAGGCAAGGAACGAAACGGCCGTCTCTTTCCGTGGTTTTCATTGGTTCGAACACTAGAGTTCTAAGCGAAATAACTTTTGTCACTGTGTACCAACCTTTGATGGCATCGTAGTCGATAAACACTTCAATCCACTTCTCATAGCCTTTGTCACTTTGTCTTCTTGCTATTTTTCTGCCTTCCTTCGTAACTCAACCATAATAAATAACAATGGAGAATGCACAACTGAGACTGCCAAGGAGAATCTTCTGCAAACACATGTTGTGATGCGTAATATCATTGAAAATTCAAGCTCTAAACCTAATATCAGTTAGCACGCAAAAAAAATCACATCTAAGTAAACCAGATAGCCTAGTACTGCTGCCACTCATTCGAGCTTTACATGAAACATTATATCACACTAGCTCGATTGTCTGCTGGCGTTCGATCGTGTTCGTCTGCTAGGGACGTACTGTGTGGTTTGTTTACTTATCTTCTGCGGGTATTGTGAAGAAATTATACGTTACGATAGTCTTTTGTGACTATTTTTGCCGATCACCTCCACTGCAGAAAGGATTTTGTCGTTGAAGCTGCGCTAACCCCTCTGTTGTCTTCAACGTGTCAGCCATGTCGACATGTTCGCGTTATCTGCCTCGTTTTAAAACTAACATGGCCGCCGCGTGAATAAGGTCTATAGCCCAGCAGAGGCTTCGGGTTGGCTTTGAACTCATGAGAACCACAAATGTTTGTGTGTGTGGTCAAATTCAACACCACGTTTACTAAAAAAATCATCATTTATTACCTATTCAAGCTTTGAAGTAGAGTTTTGGAGGGTGAGTAGAAAAATGGATGGCCTACACGGTGCAATTAATGAAAATACCATAGAATGTTTTTTCAGCTGCTAAAAAATATTGGAACACAGACAACAACCAAAAAAAAAACAAATTCACTGTGTTTTCCTACACTGCTCTATGTATTCAAGAATACAACAGGTTTTGATGAAAATGCAAAAGTGCATAGATAGAGTCTCCAAGTAATGGAGATACATCTGAAAATGTTTTAGGGTAAAACTAAAACAAAAAAATTTAAAATCCTACAATTACTTACGCTAGGGAAGTCAGCCGAGTAATTTTCATCTGAATCAAGTATCCGCTCAGGACTCGATCTACAGACCACAACACATCGCCATCGGTAGAAGCACTGTGTTTTCCTACACTGCTCTATTGATTCAAGAATACAACAGCTTTTGATTACTTGGAAATACATCTGAAAATGTTTTAGTGTAAAACAAAACAAAAAATCCTACAGTTACTTTCGCTAGGGAAGTCAGCCGAGTAATTTTCATCTGAATCAAGCCTCCGCTCCTCCTCCGCTCCTGTCGATCTACAGACCACGACACATCGATCGGTCGAACTCGAAGCACGTGCTTGCTCTCTCACCCATCACATCAATGTCAGTAAAGCCTTCGAATTCATATTCTGAGGGTCAGAATCGAAAAATAACTCCACAAGCGCTTCAATTTCTTCGTCAGTCGCCATACTGGCTAAGAAAAAAGTCTCGTTCACAAACGGCGAAGACAAACTTCATGAAAAAAATTCACTGAAAATTCGCAACGCGCCCATTCGAAAATCAAAATGGCGGATCTCGTTGCCACGTGATCACTGCACATGACTGTGATATTTTTAGAACAGCATGACTCGAAGGGAGCGTTAGGCAAGTCAACAGAGCACGTCACTATCGCTTGTCGACCTGTGTCGACAGCGGACGTCTGGGGAATGTACGCTGTGTCGACTCAAGTCGACAGCGGCGCTCTAAATTCCATGACTTTCCATGACCTAAGTTGAAATTCCATGACTTTCCAGGCCTGGAAAATGAAAAATCAAATTCCATGACTTTCCAGGTTTTCCATGACCTGTACGAACCCTGAAAATCTTTGAGAAAAAAATGTATGAACTAGGAGCAACAATGGTGATGTAGCGGTGTAGCATATTCATTTAACTTCCTGACAGTGTTTACATTTTGTTACTTGGGTGTACAGAAATGAAGAGATTAATTTTTTTAAGAAAAAAAAATTCACCCTTGTGTTCCAAAATTAAAAAATTTCACGTTTTAGCAAGTTTTTAAAAATAATTATGTGCATTAGATTGTGATGGGATAATATCAGCATTATCAGCATCTTTAAATGCATCAGGCTACATTTAACACTTTTAAATATCACTATTGTATCATGCAATGCTGCATCATCATCACCGTCTTCATCACCGTCATCATCATCACTACACAAACCATGCAACACAAACAGTACACTACAACATGGAAGTCATTCTTCAGCCCAGAAACGACAAGTCAGAGGGTGCAGACAGAGGAAAGTGACAGAGAAAAGAGCAAAGTTGCAGCAGAACCATGCATACTGCTGGGGCAACAGACGACCTCAAACATGGACTCACTGACAACTTCAGTGTGGATAGGAATTCCAGGCATGCAACATGGTTTGCAGTACTTATTAAGAACTAAGTAAGGAGTTGAGTGATGGCAACAGAATGGAGGACCACTACATGTAGTTAGTTAGGTTGAGATGACAGTCCAAGAGGAGAGGCAGGGGCGGAATCCCAGAACTTGAGCCTGGAACTAAGCTCAGCTCCTGAGATCCATCCTTAGGCGTTAGTCTTCTTCCTCTCTAAGTTAGACTTACCTGGTTCACACACACCATCATGGTCACGTTGCATAGATGCAAGGTCTTCCGAGGCATAGGCTGGTGTCAACATTTGATTGCCTTTACAGCTCTGTTCATCATGTTGACACCGGCCTATTCCTTGTAAGATCTGGGCTTCCTTTGCATATATGCAATGTTTCCAACATCAGAGAGCAAAACTGTACACATGTGTGTGGGCGCGTGCAAGTGTGAGTGTGTGTATGTGTAAAAAAAGAAGTTAGACCCACCATCATGACATCCTAGTACTATTGATAGCCTCTTTTTTAGGAGGTGTAGATGGTTCAGTATGCTAAGGCGTTGGGCTTTGCAGCGAGGCGCTGTGCCGTAGTTCAATCCCAGGGGCGGGAGAGATGGGAGAATAAGTTATAAATCATGTTGATGGAGGAAAATTGCTGCTACCCTGTCTTGTCACTTTGTCTGGTATGAATGAGTGCATGATTGTGCATGAATGTATAGGTGAACATCGATTGATGCACCTGTTGGTAAACGTCTTTACGTGCCAACAAGAATGAAAGTTGTGATGTCTGTGGGATCTTCCCATTACCCATGGTGTTTAGTATACGTAAAAAAAAAACTAAAAAAAAAGATCCTGGCAGCTCACATCCCAGTGCTCTCCCCTTGTGCCCTCATGAGTTCAAAGCCAACCCGAAGCCTCTGCTGGACTATTGATAGCCTCTTTTTTAGGAGGTGTAGATGGTTCAGTATGCTAAGGCGTTGGGCTTTGCAGCGAGGCGCTGTGCCGTGGTTCAATCCCAGGGGCGGGAGAGATGGGAGAATAAGTTATAAATTCTGTTTATCAGAAACAAATGGAGCCATCATTTTTTTTTTGCAATCTCAGCACATCATACCCAAAAACACAAGAAGGGCAAAGCCCATACGACTCACATGCTTGACCTTGACCTTTATATGACCTTGACCTTCAGGTGACCTTCAAGGTCAAGGTCAAACAATTAAACCTACCAATGACATCATACACAAAGAAATGCTTTACACATTTTTCCTACCAAAATACATGTGACCTTGACCCAAGGTCAAGGTCATCCAAGGTCATGTAACACAAAGCTGTTAATTCAAGACATAGGAAGCACAATGGTGCTTATTGGTACTTTCTACCATGAGATATAGTCACTTTTAGTGGTTCACTACCCCATTTTGGTCATTTCATAAGGGTCAAAGTGACCTTGACCTTGATGATATGTGAACAAATGTGTCTCATGATGAAAGTATAACATGTGCCCCACATAATTATTCATTTTAAAACAGTTATCTTCCATAGTTCAGGGTCAAGGTCACTTCAAAATATGTATACAATCCAACTTTGAAGAGCTCCTGTGACCTTGACCTTGAAGCAAGGTCAACCAAACTGGTATCAAAAGATAGGGCTTGCTTTGACCTATATACCACTTGTAGCTAAGGTCGCCATTCTCAATAACGTGGGAGAAAATTGGGAAAATGTGAAAAATGACTGTTTTTGAGACCACATTTATGGCTCCTGGGACCTTGACCTTGAAGCAAGGTCAAGTCACTGTGTATGTTTTTTGAGGCCTTGTCATCATACACCATCATGCCACATTTGGTGTTGATAGACTTAATAGTCTCCGAGAAAAATCCAACGTTTAAGTTTTTTACGCCCGGACGGACGGACGACACGGCTCAGTACATAGACTCACTTTTGCTTCGCATGTGAGTCAAAAATCATTCTTTCTCCAGGAAAAGGCAAAGTGTTCACAAAAGCGTATGGATGCTGAAAGCAACAGTGCCTTAGGACCACCAGAAAACTCTTCAACCTTACATCCTCTTCAGCCTTACATCCCTACAGGAACTGCTCAGCTTCACACTGGTCCTTTTCCGGGCTTCAGCTAAGGCATGTTAATTATGAAGCCTCGGGAAGGGTTCCGTAGAAAAGCTACTGCCTCTTCTCAGAAATGGGACTTTTCTCTTCTCTGATCAGCCACACATTATTATGGTACCCTGAAAATGGGCACCATAGAAACTGAATGGACCCATGGTGGCTTCAAGCATATAACACACACACACACACACACATACACACACAGAGAAAAAAAAAGCATGAACCGACCCATGGCAGTTTAAAGCATTTCAAACAAAAACCCAGCTGCATAATGATCTTCCGACCAGTGCACTAGCAGTGAAGACAACACAAAGCAATCTTCTTCACAAGGCACATGCCAATGTCTCTATCCAACTTTCGGCAACTTGTGCCAAGGCAGCAAGGTGAGAGAAGGCAATGAGACAACTGGAAGCCGTGCGGGGTTGGAGCCAGGGGCAAAGAAGAGAGAAATGGCAGTTCGACTCACGGCTTTTTCAAGCTTTTCCAGGTACTGTTTGCTCTCTTCATCAACTTCATCCTCATCGCTCTCCAGGATGTCTGTGCAAACGGAAAATTAATTACAGCAGTGAGCACAGAGGTGTTTGTTTGCACAGACTGCGTGCAAAGTCCGATTCATGCAAACGCATGCACCCCACACACAGACTTTCCAGCTCACCCATGCATGCAGCAAAAACCGCCTGCACCTCCACATGTGTGAAATGCACGTGGTCACACACTCCTGCCCAATGGCCGTGGTGCTTGAAGTGAATTAGAACAAGCAAGTCGTGACATTTGGAGTGGTGATGCAATGAATTACAAGACATGCCACATTTACACCTCAATTTGATCAAATCTTGAATAGAAAATTCAAGGCTGGGAAGAGCTGGACAACCCCAAGAAAAAAGGCCAATAGTTTACCTTCCACAACATTAGGGGGTCAGGCAAATGGCAAAATGTCTATTTTCCATGAGTAAATGATGCAGTGGAACTTCTCATTTGTGACCTCCTCTTTAACATCTGTCTCTGTGAATCAAATTTGTCTAATTTTCAGTTTTGCTTGTCACCCTCTTCACTGCCCTACGATGGAACTCTTCCATCCACAGTGACTGCTCGGCCTTTTACTATACACACTGTATGCTGTTCAACATGTAACCGACTCTGGGATCTCGACCCTTTGCATGTGAGTCAATAAACCACACAACACTGTGGTTTCTAAACAGCAACTCCTTTATTTGATAAGTCACACATCAAACAACACTTCCTGAATACAAGCTCACTGCATTCATTAGCCAGTTCCCTTTCCTCCCTTACATACCGCTCAGACTCAAGCATGCTTCCGCAAATCACTCACTCCAACTCACGCTTGCTGAAACCATTTATGCCCCTAAAGCTACTCAACCTTCATCCGTACAGGCTACAACCAGAACATTTCCATCCAGATGATACCTATCCATATCACTTGTTGTAAGGCAGACAGCAGACCTGGGTACCCCAAATTTTGCCTCAGCGTACTCACTGGTTCAGATAAGCGTATTTTTATAAAACTGTGCATATTTTTTGCGCTGACCGACAATTGCAAAAATGCAGCTTTTGGTTTGCATACAAAGAGGCAATGCAAGTGAAGAGTTACCTCCCCCTTGACCGCTAAATCCGGCTGCTTAGTTGAAGCGAAACTATGGGAGAGAGAGAGGGAGGGAGAGAGATAGGGAGGGAGAGAGAGAGAGGGAGAGAGAGAGAGAGAGAGAGAGAGAGAGAGAGAGAGAGAGAGAGAGAGAGACAGAGAGAGAGAGAGAGGGAGATAGAGAGAGGGGGGAGAGAGAGAGAGAGAGAGAGAGAGAGAGAGAGAGAGAGAGAGAGAGAGAGAGAGAGAGAGAGAGAGAGAGAGAGAGAGAGAGAGAGAGAGAGAGTGACAGAGAGAGAGAGTGACAGAGAGAGAGAGAGTGACAGAGAGAGAGAGAGAGAGAGAGAGAGAGAGAGAGAGAGAGAGAGAGAGAGAGAGAGAGAGAGAGAGAGAGAGAGAGAGAGAGAGACAGACAGACAGAGAGAGAGAGACACACCACCAAGCACGCTCCTGAGGCTCCTCCCTGCAAATGTTATTTTTAATATTGCCTGACCCACTTCTTACTCCAGTATCATGTAACAGCGCGGCTACACTAAACAGCCATGGGAACGGCCGTGCCTGCGGGATGCCTAGGTGACCTGTGTCCTCCTGTAGAGATACATAGTTTTGCTTCAACAGCCCGATTCAGCGCCTGCTGGACGGCCGTGGCACGTGGGTTGGCAGTAAAACATGGGTTGGAAAAAAATCTGTCAAGCGAGATGATGAAAATTGCGGATTGTGATATGCGTAGCCGAAACAATACCGTTTGCGTAGGAAACAATAGACTTGCGTAGTTGCGTAGTATAGTATGCAAATGCGTAGTTTACTACGCTCAATGCGTAGAGTAAACAGGTCTGAGACAGTGAGCAGTTAATGTGGACAGGGCAGTTTGTAACACAGGAGCAGAGGGGCTACCACACTCAAATCTCATTTCCACGATGCACCCAGGGTGGGACATACAGTTGCCAGACTGTCCACAGCAGGCTATCTATCACCTGCATCAGGTACGAGGTGAGCAACACTGCCTGCCCTCCAGGAAATGCAACATTTTTCAAGCATCTGCTGTCATAATCCTTCAATAAAAGGCCGATTTCTGGGTCAGAAGCTACAGTGTGTTACTAACAAACATGATAGACATCACTGAACAGTCATCAGCTATCACAATGTTCAATGTGCTGAGGTATATGGATAAAATATTAAAGTTCTGTATCCAGTGCTTTATGAAAATGCTGGATACTGATGGGCAGGTCAGGCAAAAGGCTGTTGTCCCACCCTGAGACATTCTCGTTTCATCAAGTCATACACTGGAAGCTCAATTTATTGATGATCTATCACACCTTTCTTACCTGGATCATCAACTCCCTCTTCTTCTTCTTCCTCGTCATCAGAGTTGTCTTCTAGAGCTCTACCTGTGAAATCCGAAGAGCATGCTCCACTTACCAGACAGAGAATACAAGTAACACACAAGCAACAGCTTGAACAATTAATGAGCAAATAGTTTAGTTACAAGAATGAGGTACTTCAATTCATCTTGAGCATTTCATAACAGAAAACAGCAGCAGAAGAATGAGACCACTAAACACAAGAAAGTGAATTTGACACAAATTTCACATTCCTCACAACTCCACAGTACATCATCTACTGTAAGTATATCACACCTCTCCATCCATCCATCCATCCATCCATCCATCCATCCATCCATCCATCCATCCATCCACATGCTTCACAGCAAGTTGATGATGCATTGCATATACATCAGCACTAAAAAAGGCTAACTGTTGTTTTTTATTCAAGGACTTTCCCAGCAAATTTCTTTCCAGAATCCATAATTCCCTACATTAGAAACTGACAATCTCTCTCTCTTTCATCTACATATTCAAATCCAAATTACACATGTATAAAGGGTCTGTAATCCTCATTTCACACGTCAGAACTTTCAGAGACCACAGTCTAATCTTAAAAGTTTTTAAAGAAAAAAAATCCACTCCTCTTGAATTGTAGACCATGTAAACCCCAGTACCCTGAGGTGCTAACAAAACAGATGCATAAGACAAGCACACTCTTGCATAAGCACACTCACTTGCACAAGCACACTCTCACATCAGCACACTCACTTGCACAAGCACATTCACTTGCACAAGTGCACTCACTTAATAGACATGCTTGCTTGCACTAGCACACCTGCTTACGTAAAGACACTCACGATGAAAAGCACACTCACTTGCACAAGCACGTCCATTTGCATCAGCACACTCACTTGCATAAGCACATTCATTTGCATAAGCACACTCACTTGCATAAGCCCTCCTCAAGCCCTGGAAGATGAGTAATGATGCTGGCAGCAACTGATTGGCGACCTCTGTGACCTCAGGAGGTCGGTTGCCTGGCATGTTGATTAGGGAGCACAATCCCAGCACACTAAGCTTCCGGTCATGGAGGCTGCGGAGGAAGCAGCAACACCGAGTCACACAGGTTGGTCTGCATTTGGGGTAGACAACAATATGTGACCCTCCATCACAAAATGAGTCTCTCGTGGCGCTTGGAAGATTTTGAGATATGCATATTTTTATGAAATCAAGGGAACAAGCTTTCCAACGGTGCAAAAATGATCGAGATCTGACTATTTTTCGCGAAGTTACATCATTTTAAAGATAGTTTGCCTAATAAGCTCACATTTGAGACAAACGCATTTGAAAGTTTTTTAAGGAAATTTGATCAGTTTCCTTAGCAACCGTAATCTCAGACTTATGAAATTTGGCACAGTGATTAGGTTATATATGGGCAAGGGTGTTATAAAATTTGAATGCATTATCTTGACTTACTTTTACTTATTTGGTGTTTTTAATGGGATGACGTATAGCATAATAATGGGCAGCTAATGACTTTTTAGTAAAAAAAATTTTTTTCATTTCTGACAAGTCAATAATTACATTTTTGACAGATACTAACTTGCAGTATACAAAAACAGAATGAGTTATGACTTTGCTGTAGTCATGTGACCAATATAGCCGACTGGTCTATAAATAGTATCAAATCTTGAGTTCTCGTTTTCTCCATTAAATGTGAAGATATTTGGTCAAAACTTAGTATATATGTTATTCAAACATAGATTTAGCTTACTGACTAGAACTGCTTGTTTTGAAGAAAACATTTTAAAAGGAAAAATATAATAAATTGTACACTACTAAGAAAATGTACAGTTTCACAACAATCATTTATAGCTCAGATTCTAATAACTTTATCTCAATATCCCTAATACATAAGTGTTCAATATATATATTGGGAACCTGTGGGTAACATTCAAGGTGATTAAAACAATCTTTTTTAAAAGATGGGAACAGAAGATCTGAAAATGGACAATAGTTTTGAGAAAATGAATTATCTTTTACTCATATCTCACCACCACCACCCCAGCCCCCACCCCCCACCCCCACCCCCACCCCCTCTTTCCCCTTCTCAGTGTCTCTTGCAATGCTTTTTCTTTTCCACTCAGCTTTGGCTGCTGTTGCTTCTTGCAAAAAAGGATTTTTTTGACAAGTAGAATAAATTTGAAGTCTTAAGTAAATGTACCACCTATTGTCATACTGCAATCTTTGGATTCATATAGCTATCTAAAAGTTAATGACTACTTTGTTTTTAATTTCAATTTTAAATTACTACAGTAGACAAAAAAAAAATCAAGAATAAGGTGTATCAAATTTTCTTCAGAGCACACCACAACACACCAACAATACACATCAATCTAGAAAACACTGTCTGAGAAAATGTTACCACTAGCTGCATTTCAGAGGTTCACATGTATTGTTTTCAACCTAGGGACACATGATATCTTACACACCAGCTCACAAGAATTGGCAAAGTGTGTACTGAGGCACTGACCACAAGCATCTGACATTCAAAGATGCATGGAATATCAGACAACCATTATACATCAATCTAGAAAACACTACCTGAGAAAGTGTAACTGCAAGCTGTAATTCAGAGGTTCACATGCATTGTTTACAGTCTAGGGACACATGATGTCTTGTGCATCGGCTTGCACGATTTGGCGCATGTGTGTACTCGGGCACTGACTGCAAGCATCTGATATTCAAGGAGGCATGGAATATCAGACAATCATTGTACATCATCTAGAAAACACTACCTAGAAAACACTACCTGAGAAAATGTAACTGCTAGCTGTATTTCCGAGGCTTGCATGCACTGCTTGCTTCCTTCTGTCTTCATAATCTACGATGTAAACATCCGTACTGGAGCTGAGATCCAGGGTCGGAACACCAAAATCCTCCACAAAGTTTCCATCCTCATAGTCGCTCTCATCCGTTCCTTCGTTTCAGACTCGATCAATTCAGCCTCTGGTTGACGAAGTTCTTTGCTTTCAGAACTGTCATCGTCTGAATGATCGGGTTCCAAAACATGGGAACTGAGAAGATAGTACTCTTCTATAACTTCTCGAAGATCATCCTCTGCTTCAGAATCGAAAATATTTGCAGCGAGCGCAGATTTCAGCTCCTCGGATATTCGACTTGTTCGCTCGCTCGACATTCTTACAGTGGCCGCAGTTATGTCCCTTCTCTCTCTTGGCCAATCAGATTGCGAGGCTTCCCACATAGCAACTGATTGTTGTCCTGAAATAGCTCGCTCCTGACCCTGATTACAGCTCTAGAGATACAAGACCGTGAACAAAGGTCATTCGGGAAAGTAGGCCAGCCTCTACCCCTGCAAAATGTGTTGGTGGCTTAGTGGCGATCATGTGCGACTGTATTCTTTGGAGGCGAAATTCGATGCGTGGTCTTACGATCGTTCGATGCGGGAAATTGAACACCAAGCAAACAAAGTGAACATATCCGTGTGTCTAGAGGTCGATTTCATCCAAAAGACTTTCACACACAATAAAGTATAGTCTCTAGATTCTAAAACAGTCAAAAGCTAAAAAACGACCATTTTGACCCCATCATACTTTACTTGGCTATTACGCAAAACTATGTGAGTGCGCAAGCGTCTCATTTAGTCGTGGAGGGTCACATATGTAGACAGCAGGAAAGACAGGTCGATGAGTAACCACATAAGATAGCATTTGCATTCATTCTCTGATTACACCCACCCACTACAAATTATCAGTTTCTCTATGTGTTGGTGTGTATTACTATCTTGCATCTACACAATCTCTCTCTTCCCCACACACAATTATTCTCTCTCTCTCTCTCTCTCTCTCCCTCCCTCCCTCCCTCCCTCCCTCCCTCCCTCCCTCTCTCTCTCTCTCTCTCCCTCTCTCTCTCTCTCTCTCTCTCTCTCTCTCTCTCTCTCTCTCTCTCTCTCTCTCTCTCCACCCATCATCAAGGCAAGGGAGATTACCCAAGGAAGCAGTCGGCATCATGGAGCCATTGCTTGAGGAATTGGGAGAGGATGGAACCAGAGACGTTGGGCATCTGCAGCGTTCCCATGGTCTGCAGCAGCAGGGGCAGATTGTAGTAGGCCGCCGCTATCACCACCTGCAGACACATGGTCCGCAACTCCGAGGTCTGCACTTCTCGCGTGAGGCGCTGTAGCACCAGCTCCACAAAGAGAGGCACGGCCTGCAACAGACAGAGGCACCTGTAGACCTGCTCAGCCCCCAGTAGTGCAGCGTGTGGACTGGACTAAGTGGTTCATTCACTCTGTTGTCTCAAAAAGGATTATGTTGCATTTTAGTTTTTTTATCAAGAGAGAGAGAGAGAGAGGGAGGGGAGGGATAGACACACAGAAAGAGATGGGAAAGTGGGGAGTGGGAGTGGGGGGATGAGGGGATGGGGGTGGTGGGGGGGGGGGGGGGGGGTGTGTGGAGAGGAAAAGAGAAAAGAAAGGAAAGTAATCAAGAAAAATAAAGGAACAGGAAAGATTAATGAATAAGCCCATTGTATACCATGGAGACTGCAAATGTTGGTGCAAGATAAGGTTCATAAGCCCTTGGATATCCACCAACACTGGTGATTAGACTCTTTCCCCTGACCCCTGCTCAGTGTTAGCAACTTTGTATCTATATAGGCATCAGCATTTCCAAGTTGACCACCTGGTCAATTTTTACAAATTTTTTTCTTTTTACCTGATCAATCTTGCCCAGACACTGGAGAATGGTCACCTCCAGCAGTTTGGCTGCATGGCACTCAGCATCCTCTCCCACATCCTCTGTCAGCACCTGTCCACAAACACACACACAACGTTACCATCCATCATCAGATCTTCATGCCAGAGAACTGGTGAGTGAGTGAGTGAGGGCTAGGTGTAGATTTTTCTCTTCGCTCGGCACATGTGTCTAGGGATGTCACGTGGGACTGGGCAGCGCGGCACATGAGTGCAGGGATGTCACGTGAGGCTGGGCTGCTCGGCACATGTGTGTAGGGATGTCACGTGGGTCTGGGCAGAGCAGCACATGTGTGTAGGGATGTCACGTGGGGCTGGGCTGCTCGGCACATGTGTGTAGGGATGTCACGTGGGGCTGGGCAGAGCGGCACATGTGTGTAGGGATGTCACGTGAGGCTGGGCTGCTCGGCACATGTGTGTAGGGATGTCACGTGAGGCTGGGCTGCTCGGCACATGTGTGTAGGGATGTCACGTGGGGCTGGGCTGCTCGGTTCATGTGTGTAGGGATGTCACGTGGGTCTGGGCTGCTCGGCACATGTGTGTAGGGATGTCACGTGGGGCTGGGCTGCTCGGCACATGTGTGTAGGGATGTCACGTGGGGCTGGGCTGCTCGGCACATGTGTGTAGGGATGTCACGTGGGTCTGGGCAGAGCAGCACATGTGTGTAGGGATGTCACGTGGGGCTGGGCTGCTCGGCACATGTGTGTAGGGATGTCACGTGGGTCTGGGCAGAGCGGCACATGTGTGTAGGGATGTCACGTGAGGCTGGGCTGCTCGGCACATGTGTGTAGGGATGTCACGTGGGGCTGGGCAGCCAGCTTGTTCTTGTGCATGGGATGGATTCCATTTTTTATGGTGGTTTGAATGCACAGATAGATTTGAATGATTTGACCCAAATCCCAGCAAACGCCTGAGTATATGACTATAAGTGAGTGCATGAAAAAACTGAAGTAAATGAATTCTCAAATACAGAAACTAATGACAAATGAATCAATAATGAATGGGTGGATGAAGGAATGAAGAATGAATGGTTGTGTACAGCCACCTTTTTACGATTCCATTGTAAGTGTTAAAAAAGCCATGGCAGTATGAGACTTTCAACTGTTCTGTTCACGAGATCTGCCTGAAGTATACACATGAACACATGTTGACAGCATTAGAAAGTTGAATGCATGACGCGTACAAGAATCATTCCATAAACACCGACCTTTTTGCACATCTCAAAGATGATTTCCATGCACTGGGGATTGGACAGGAAGGCGTTGGTGTCCACGGTGACGTAGTTGTGTAGGGACGGCATCATGTCTGTGGGTGGGAACATGGCATCAGCTTCTCTAAGGGAGTAATAGCAGACATAGCAGCAACCTTTCTCTCTCACTTTCTGGTACAGTAACAAAGACAGACCGCAGATTCAAGACTAACTTTAAAATACTGAGCCCATCCAAAGACACTATTAGGACTGCCAGCTTCGCCGATATTGCGCGAGAGGTCCCGGACACAGTGATTAGTGGGAACATCACTTCTGGTGAGCCACTGTTTTACAATGGCTTCGCTGTTCGCTCTCTGATGAAAGCTCACTAACTTAAAATATTAATTTGTCAGTCTGAGGAATACTTCATGATGACAAGTACAGCACCCAAACGTTTGCAATAAAACGGCAACACTGAAAAATCACTTGTACTTTCCTGCACTGGTCTGGCAAATGTAAACAAATTGATCGACTATGAATTCTTGCTTCATTACGCACAAAGTGTCTTTGATTACAAAACTAATACACTACTTTCTTTAAATCTTTGAATTAATTAAATGCAGATACACATGAAAAAATGCTACTATGTAAAAACACTATTATTTCTAGTCCACTTAGCTTTCATTCTACCAGAAGTGATGTTTCCACAAATATCAAAACGTCACGAGAGGCCAAATGACAAATCACGTCAAAACTGCAGAAGCTGGCAGTCCCGTTAGATAGTGTCTTTGGCCCATCCGACCTTCCATCCCCAAACAATGAGAACTCATTTTAAGGTAGTAGTACCAAGTGACCATCATGTTTTTTTCAGTTCAATTTTCTGGGTCCAATTTTCTCACCCAACAGGTTGTACTTTCAAAGTGCTGTCTACCTGTGATGTGTTTGCATTAATTATGCTAATTAGCTTTCCAATATGGCTGCCGATACAACACATGTTTGCCAGTTTTTGAAACAAAATACCAGACAAGGAGCTGATGATACAAGCTTGTTATTTTGCACAGACGTACAGTACATAGGGTAGCATGTCCTGACTCAAAATAAAGATAACTACTCTGATCATTTTATTTTAGCACAATTTCACATCTGCAGTTACATGAATTAAGTCGCTAATTACAAATTCAAGATCCTTAAACTTTGACATATAGGAAAATGCAGTTTTTTTGTTTTTTTTTTTGTTTTTATTTGGGGGGGGGGGGGGGGTCATCCCATGAAGCAGACTGCATGATCCAAATTTGCCAAGTTTCAGGGAAGTCAAACTTCATTGCACAGAGATATGATGTCTGAAATCTAACATGTAGCGATGAAAACCTGGAAACTCAGAAAACTGCATTTGAATGACTCATATCTCATTATGACAGCTGACAGTTGGTGTCTTCCTTACAATTTTCACTTCAAAATACCCTTTAACCCCAGAAACAAAGCATAGTCACATTCTACATTGAATTTACTACAAAGTGACGTGAAAAACATTTTTGACCATACATCACAAAAATGACTTTAAAAACAAAACAAAACTGGGTACTATTACCTTAATGCTGAAGCTTTGTTCCCACACTTGTCGTCATGGAGACCAGCACCACACAGAGCCCCAACTCACCTGTGAAGTAGTCGATGCCGTCCTTCTGGAACATCTGGTAGATCATATGGAACACCTCCCACATGTGCTGGGAGATCTGCGAGCTGGTCAGGCTGTAGATCAGCGACAGCACCTCCTCGTAGAAGTCTGATAACCAGGTACAGTGTTCACCGAAGATTAGCACTGAATTCCACGGGCAGAAACAAGCAAGCAGATATTGCATGCAACATGAAGTGAGTGTGCAAATACAGGAGACATTTCACAAAGATAATGCAAGAAGACAAAGAAAGATGGAGGAGGAGGAGGAGGAGGAGGAGGAGGAGGAGGAGGAGGAGGAGGAGGAGGAGGAGGAGGAGGAGGAGTGAGGAGTGGAGGAGGAGGAGGAGGAGGAGGAGGAGGAGGAGGAGGAGGAGCAGGAGGAGGAGCAGGAGGAGGAGGAGGAGGAGCAGGAGGAGGAGAAAAAAATCCTCCAGTCTTTTACTAGTTTTAGGAATCACACTTTGTGAATGCAAGGGAGGCAACCCCTACAAATGGGCAGTGCAGAACACACCATGCTTGACGGAAGGCTCAATGAGCAACAGAAGGAAGAGATGGGGCATTTCATGTGGTAAACTCAGCCCTATGAAAGCTAATTGAAGCCCTTCCATGGCACCCAATAAACTAGTGAACAGAACAGTTTTCTCTTTTCAGAGATCCATACTAAACTTCTGGTATTCACCAACAACAGAAAGTCTGATGACTACAAACTTGTCCGATCCTAAATTCAACTATGAACGCTAACTGAACTACATAGTGTTAGACCAACAGAAAATATTCTAAGTCAAACCAGTTAGTGAAATCAATGTCAACGAGCAACATGTCTGAATAGGATTCCAGTTTCCATGTATGTAAAGCATTTCACCATTAAATCCTCTCTCTCTCTCTCTCTCTCTCTCTCTCTCTCTCTCTCCTCCCTCCCTCCCTCCCTCCCTCCCTCCCTCCCTCCCCTCCCTCCCTCCCTCCTCTCTCTCCTCTCTCTCTCTCTCTCTCTCTCTTCTCTCTCCTCTCTTCTCTCTCTCTCTCTCTCTCTCACACACACACACACACACATTCAAACACACACACACACACACACACACACACACACACACACACACACACTTGTAAATCTATTGAACCAATGTACCAACACAAAGACACAGAGCACACACACTTTCAAACACACCCATCCTAATGGCCAGCATTTCATACACAAAAAGAGAGGAAACAAGCAGATCACCCAACACATCATCAATGGCATGGCAAAAATCATGCAAGCCAAGTGGCAAATTGTAACGAGAAAAAATGCCATCATTTCATCAAACTAAATAGCAATTATATCAACAATGACGACGTTGTCTTGTCATCCAAACGAACAGGAACTGTTTCACTTTCAGGGAGAAATATATCAGTCTCGAGCTCAACGACAACTGTTTGAACAAGAGAGATTTCAGTCATTTCATCAAACTGAATAGCAACTGTTTCAGCAAGAAATATATCAGTTCCTCCATTCAACTAAACAGTAACTATTTTGACATGAAATACTTCTCTCTTCATCAAACTGAATTACAACTGTTTCAACGAGAAATACTTCAGTCTTTTCATCGAACTAAACAGCAACAGTTTCAACCAAAAGGACTTCCATCTTTTCATCAAACTGAACAGCAGTTTCAACAAGAAAGACCTTTGTCTTTTCATCAAAGTGAACAGCAACTGCTTCAACAAGAAAGACATTTGTCTTTTCATCAAAGTGAACAGCAACTGTTTCAACAAGAAAGACATTTGTCTTTTCATCAAAGTGAACAGCAACTGTTTCAACAAGAAAGACATTTGTCTTTTCATCAAAGTGAACAGCAACTGTTTCAACAAGAAAGACATTTGTCTTTTCATCAAAGTGAACAGCAACTGTTTCAACAAGAAAGACATTTGTCTTTTCATCAAAGTGAGCAGCAACTGCTTCAACAAGAAAGACATTTGTCTTTTCATCAAAGTGAACAGCAACTGTTTTAACAAGAAAAACATTTGTCTTTTCATCAAAGTGAACAGCAACTGTTTCAACAAGAAAGACATTTGTCTTTTCATCAAAGTGAACAGCAACAGTTTCAACAAGAAAGACATTTGTCTTTTCATCAAAGTGAACAGCAACTGTTTCAACAAGAAAGACATTTGTCTTTTCATCAAAGTGAACAGCAACTGTTTCAACAAGAAAGACATTTGTCTTTTCATCAAAGTGAACAGCAACTGTTTCAACAAGAAAGACATTTGTCTTTTCATCAAAGTGAGCAGCAACTGCTTCAACAAGAAAGACATTTGTCTTTCATCAAAGTGAACAGCAACTGTTTCAACAAGAAAGACATTTGTCTTTTCATCAAAGTGAACAGCAACTGTTTCAACAAGAAAGACATTTGTCTTTCATCAAAGTGAACAGCAACTGCTTCAACAAGAAAGATATTTGTCTTTCATCAAAGTGAACAGCAACTGCTTCAACAAGAAAGACATTTGTCTTTTCATCAAAGTGAACAGCAACTGTTTCAACAAGAAAGACATTTGTCTTTTCATCAAAGTGAACAGCAACTGCTTCAACAAGAAAGACATTTGTCTTTTCATCAAAATGAACAGCGACTGTTTCAACAAGAAAGACATTTGTCTTTCATCAAAGTGAACAGCAACTGCTTCAACAAGAAAGACATTTGTCTTTTCATCAAAGTGAACAGCAACTGTTTCAACAAGAAAGACATTTGTCTTTCATCAAAGTGAACAGCAACTGTTTCAACAAGAAAGACATTTGTCTTTTCATCAAAGTGAACAGCAACTGCTTCAACAAGAAAGACATTTGTCTTTTCATCAAAGTGAACAGCAACTGCTTCAACAAGAAAGACATTTGTCTTTTCATCTCACAATCAGTAGACACTCCTTTGGGTACCACTGCATCCTCGGAGTTTGGTTCCTCCTTACTTTTGGAATCTGAAATGTTGGTGGCGCAAAGCAGTGCACGTTGTAAATGTCGCCCCAGCAACAAGCACTGCCATGTGAACCATTCACATCATCACAGACATACACGTTCCTCACAGGACATCTCACACCACCAATCTCTGCCCATTCCCACGTTCATCCAATCTCGGCCCATTCCCACGTTCATCCAAGCCAGCAGCAACACCCAGCTATTTCCACCATGTTTTCCTCCAAAAGCTCAACAATCTAATCAAAGCATTCATGTTTTTTTCCTCCACAAACTCAACATTTTAAAGAAAGCAATTCTGTGAGGAACTTCTAGTCTCTGTCCCAAGGTTATTGTGTGATTACTTGGACAGAGTTTGAGGAAGACAAGAAGGGCAAAGCCCATACGACTCACATGCTTGATCTTGACCTTTATATGACCTTGACCTTCAGGTGACCTTCAAGGTCAAGGTCAAACAACTAAACCTACCAATGACATCATACACAAAGAAATGCTTTACACATTTTTCCTACCAAAATACTTGTGACCTTGACCCAAGGTCAAGGTCATCCAAGGTCATGCAACACAAAGCTCTTAATTCAAGACATAGGAAGCACAATGGTGCTTATTGGCACTTTCTACCATGAGATATGGTCACTTTTAGTGGTTCACTACCCCATTTTGGTCACATTTCATAAGGGTCAAAGTGACCTTGACCTTGATGATATGTGACCAAATGTGTCTCATGATGAAAGTATAACATGTGCCCCACATAATTATTCAGTTTGAAACAGTTATCTTCCATAGTTCAAGGTCAAGGTCACTTCAAAATATGTATACAATCCAACTTTGAAGAGCTCCTGTGACCTTGACCTTGAAGCAAGGTCAACCAAACTGGTATCAAAAGATAGGGATTACTTTGCCCTATATATCACTTGTAGCTAAGGTCGCCATTCTCAATAACGTGGGAGAAAATTGGGAAAATGTGAAAAATGACTGTTTTTGAGACCACATTTATGGCTCCTGTGACCTTGACCTTGAAGCAAGGTCAAGTCACCATGTATGGTTTTAGAGGCCTTGTCATCATACACCATTATGCCACATTTGGTGTTTATATACTTCATAGTGTCCGAGAAAAATCCAATGTTTAAGTTTGTTATGCCCGGACGGACGGACGGACAACACGGGTGAGTACAAAGACTCACTTTTGCTTCGCATGTGAGTCAAAAAAGCAGCAGGAATAGCTAGATGTTGATGGCTAGGTAAGAGACGAAGAAATAGGGACATCGTGACTTGAATTGCCCTTTCTTGGAACTCTTCTAGTGATTTTCTTGCTTGGCCGTATATAACCTACAAAGGCTGATAGGCCGTAAAATTCCATCCATCCATCCCTGATGTAGATGGATGTACGTTATTTATTTCTTACTGTAGGCAATTCTTTGTATGCCTCCAGCTGTAATGAAAACGTAGAGTACAAGTGCCAACTGGGACAATACAACTGAAGTCTAAGAAATCCTAGCTGCAACTGTGCAATATTTTGCTGTGACAAAACAAATGGCTCAGAGACAAAATGCTAGGGGTGATATGTTTTCTACCATGCTCACAAGTCAACAGCATCAATGGATTAGAGAATATAAACAAGTGCTAGAACATTGTCTTTATTCAATGAGGGAAAGAATGACTGAACTGAAACTTACCCATTATGTTCTGGTTCAAGATGATTGCTATGACCCGCAAAACTATTCCCTCAAGCTCAATTATAATCTGGAATTGAAAAAAACAACACCATAATGCATTGAAATGTTTACAAGCAAGGCAATTTCAGGAGAATGTCATAACAAAGCATGCGAACATTTCCAGACATTAAGAAAACATGGTGTCAAGGAGTATGTAAAACAAGAAGGGCAAAGCCCATACAACTCACATGCTTGACCTTGACCTCTACATGACCTTGACCTTTACATGACCTTGTCCTTCAAGGTCAAACAACTAAACCTAGCAATGACATCATACACTAAGAACTGCTTTACACATTTTTCCTACCAAAATACATGTGACCTTGACCCAAGGTCAAGGTCATCCAAGGTCACGCAACACAAAGCTGTTAATTCTAGACATAGGAAGCACAATGGTGCTTATTGGCACCTTCTACCATGAAATATGGTCACTTTTAGTGGTTCACTACCCCATTTTGGTCACATTTCATAAGGGTCAAAGTGACCTTGACCTTGATGATATGTGACCAAATGTGTCTCATGATGAAAGTATAACATGTGTACTACAACTTTATGAAGTTTGGAAGAGTTATCTTCCATAGTTCAGGGTCAAGGTCACTTCAAAATATGTATACAATCCAACTTTAAAGAGCTCCTGTGACCTTGACCTTGAAGCAAGGTCAAGTCACTGTGTATGTTTTTGTACGCCTTGTCATCCTACACTATCATGCCAAATTGGGTGTTGATAGACTTAATAGTCTCCGAGAAAAATCCAACGTTAAAGTTTTTTACGGATTAAAGGACGCCCGGACGCCCGGTCTGCCCGGACGCCCGGACGGATAACACAGGTGACCTATTATGAAAGTATAACATGTGTACTACAGTGTTATGAAGTTTGGAAAAGTTATCTTTCATAGTTCAGGGTCAAGGTCACTTCAAAATATGTATACAATCCAACTTTAAAGAGCTCCTGTGACCTTGACCTTGAAGCAAGGTCAATCAAACTGGTATCAAAAGATAGGGATTACTTTGCCCTATACACCATATATAGGTCAGGTATCCAATCTCAAAAACTTCAGAGAAAATTGGGAAAATGTGAAAAATGGCTGTTTTTTAGACATTTATGGCCCCTGCGACCTTGACCTTGAAGCAAGGTCAAGTCACTATGTATGTTTTTTGAGGCCTTGTCATCATACACCATCATGCCAAATTGGGTGTTGATAGACTTAATAGTCTCCGAGAAAAATCCAACGTTAAAGTTTTTCACGGACGCCCGGATGCCCGGACGGACGACACGGGTGAGTACATAGACTCACTTTTGCTTCGCATGCGAGTCAAAAAGGAGAAAAAACACTATTTACTCTGAGGAATGTGTTTGTTCGTTTGTGTGTGTGTGTGTGTGTGTGTGTGTGTGTGTGAGAGAGAGAGAGAGAGAGAGAGAGAGAGAGAGAGAGAGAGAGAGAGAGAGAGAGAGAGAGAGAGAGAGAGAGAGAGAGAGAGAGAGAGTGCGTGTGTGTGTGCATGTGTACGCACTTGCATGTGCATTTATGAGAGAGAGAGAGTGTGTGCATGTGTGCGCACTGGCATGTGCATTTATGAGAGAGAGAGAGAGAGAGAGAGAGAGAGAGAGAGAGAGAGAGAGAGAGAGAGAGAGAGAGAGAGAGAGAGAGAGAGAGAGAGAGAGAGAGAGAGAGAGAGACAGAGAGAGAGACAGTCTGAAACACAGACAGTCTGAAACACAGTCTGAAACACAGACAGACCAAGACAGACAGACAGACAGACAGAAAAGAGGAGGGAGATAGGCACCAACAGACAGGTACTGAGAGAAAGAGAATGACAGGCAGAAACGGCCGATATAGGATAGAAACAGAGACCTTGAAATCTAGCATCATAAAGTGAAAACACAAAGCTATATGCCCACAAGTGCTGGAGAATACACACACACACACACACACACACACACACACACACAAGAATATACACCTGCATTTGCAAGCATCCACACACGCACATCTTCACACATTTGAGTACACACACAGACAAACATACACACATTGAAACAAACACAAACACATTAGCACACAACCACACACACAAACACAGAAGCATGCACACATGCACACAGAAGTGCACACACACCAGCACACACACACACACACACACAGAACACAGCGCCTACCTCCTTCTTGTCCTCCATGACGTTCAAGATGGTCTCCATGGTGTTGAGAATGCCCAAGGCGGTGATGGCCTTGTCCTCATTGGAGTCGGCGCTTTCAGAGGAGATCACGTGTTCAAAAGTATGTGCCTGCACAAGCCAAGAAGGTTCCATTTCACACATTTCTCAAGAAGAAGAAGAAGAAGAAGAAGAAGAAGAAGAAGAAGAAGAAGAAGAAGAAGAAGAAGAAGAAGAAGAAGAAGAAGCAGTAGCAGCAGGAACAAGAGGAAGAACGGAATTAATATAATTGGTTGATCATCCAAATGTCAGACAGAACATACCTCTGATATTTGCATGCTGAACCAGTGAGATGAAATGTCCATTTGATGGACTTTTGCATTGTCCCAGTTGGCACTTGTACTCTATGTTTTTATTACAGCTGGAGGCGTACAAAGAATTGCCTACAGTAAGAAATAAATAACATACATCTATCTACATCAGGGATGGATGGATGGAATTTTACGGCCTATCAGCCTTTGTAGGCTATATTCGGCTAAGCAAGAAAATCACTAGAAGAGTTCCAAGAAAGGGCAATTCAAGTCACGATGTCCCTATTTCTCCGTCTCTTACGAATCGCGTAGGGAGACGCGGTGGGTCAATTCTTACCCCAAACCCACTAGGGGATCTACATCGGGGTCTCAAACCACTTTACACTGCAACCCTTGACCACTGGGCCAGCCTATCAATTCTTTACAAACTAAATCAGTGACAAACGGGAAACCACACAATCGGGTTCCGGTATCCACTTTAGAGAGAGTACTCCAGCTTGATGCGGGGTCATAGCTGCATCAAGGTTTCATGGCATTACAATGTGCCAATATTGCCCTCACAAAATTGTTGGTTTATATAAATGAGAAAATCATGGTGCACATACAAAAATGTGACCATCTAAATGCCTGGAGGTAGTGACTCAATACCAGAGTGGCCAAAAAGAGCGGGGAGCAGCCTCCGAATCTCACCAGGTGGTTCATCATGTCCACGGCGATGGGGATGACATCATCACTGTAAGTGCACACCAAGCGCTGCATCACTCCTGTCAAGTCGTCATTCTCCGTCTCGCGAATCACATTCAGCAGCTCTGAAAGTACAAAGCACACCCAAATAGTTTTCCCCCCAAAGAAACTAGTGGCCTTTTACCGAACACTGTTCAGAAAACACATCCAAATCACTGTCCACATCTTTGTTCTTAGCTGCCCATAATTTCAGAGTTGAAAATCTTTACTGGGCAATGATCATATATGACGAGCAAGGGCTGCACTTAGCAGGTACAAATCTGTCCTGGACAGAATGGAAGGAGCGATCTTCAAAGACAAATGGATTATTATGAGAAAGATAAATGATGGCATGGCTGAACTCACCAAGAATGACTGGTCTCACAAAAGGCTGAATGTACACCTTGGCTGGAAAGAGAATGGAGCATTTGTATTTACAAACAAGTATTGCAGGATATTCTTTCCAATGCTGCCAGATTCCCAAAGCAGCACTTTTCTTGTCACAACACAAAAGAGCTGTCTACAAGAAAAAGTCAAACACCATAACATAGAAGACAGCACTCCAGGCTCTTTTCATTCTTCTTTGGAAACCTAAAAATTCTCAATCAAATTCAAAATGCAACTCTTTAACTCATTGCTTACGCAGCTCAACCACATGGTTGCGATGATGCCAACACCCTTTGGCTACGCAGCTCAACTACGTGTTGTGGTCGCCGTAATGAATTTTTCCTATCTCCGTGGCTGTTTCAAGGGAAGTAAATCGTACAGCTCTTTATTCTCTATCCAATCTGTGTTCGCTGGAGTTACCTATTCTTTAGTATAGTCCCCGTGAAAAAGCTAGATGTAGTAGAAGCTACGCTCACCCTACGTCGTGTTTACGCGCTTGTCGACATGGCGTCGCGTTGTCGAAGGAGATCGAGCGGTGATGAAAATGACGAAGTATTAGAAGTGTGGATGGAAGAAGGGTCTGATATTGAAGATCTAGGTGGATATTGGACTTCTGAAGAAGATCTTTATGATTCTGATGTGGAAATAGTCCCAGTCAACGAGAATGAAGCGGTGGCTGACAGCGAAAACAAATCGACTTCGTGGCTGACAGCGAAGACGAATCGACTTCGTCGCCGTCGACGTCAGAGAGAGAAGAAGAGATAGAAACGGTGTTTACAGCAGACACAGACATCGATTCGGATGCAGAGGATGCCGAAAACCTTCTCTACTCCTCCAATGAACTGTACCACACAAAAGAGGACTATGCCGAGTAGGGCGCCTTCTTTCTCTGAGACTTTTCTTCTATTCAGACAGAGACAGATTGCAGTGAGTAAGTGTATATTTTCTGATTTCACCTCTCTGACTTAAAAATCATTTTCAAGCATTTTTTTATCCTGTAGTCAATCATTCATCAATATAGTTTGATGTGGAAATACTGATTTCAGAACTGTTGTGCAAAATCTATCTCTTGACTATTAGTACAATACATTAGGTGTTAAAAAATAAAAAAAATAAAAATTGCATGTACCTGGTGTAAAAAAAGAAAAGAAGGGCAAAGCCCATACGACTCACATGCTTGATCTTGACCTTTATATGACCTTGACCTTCAGGTGACCTTCAAGGTCAAGGTCAAACAACTAAACCTACCAATGACACCATACACTAAGAAATGCTTTACACATTTTTCCTACCAAAATACATTTGACCTTGACCCAAGGCCAAGGTCATCCAAGGTCATGCAACACAAAGCTGTTAATTCAAGACATAGGAAGCACAATGGTGCTTATTGGCACTTTCTACCATGAGATATGGTCACTTTAAGTGGTTCACTACCCTATTTTGGTCACATTTCATAAGGGTCAAAGTGACCTTGACCTTGATGATATGTGACCAAATGTGTCTCATGATGAAAGTATAACATGTGCCCCACATAATTATTCAGTTTGAAACAGTTATCTTCCATAGTTCAAGGTCAAGGTCACTTCAAAATATGTATACAATCCAACTTTGAAGAGCTCCTGTGACCTTGACCATGAAGCAAGGTCAACCAAACTGGTATCAAAAGATAGGGATTACTTTGCCCTATATACCACTTGTAGCTAAGGTCGCCATTCTCAATAACGTGGGAGAAAATTGGGAAAATGTGAAAAATGACTGTTTTTGAGACCACATTTATGGCTCCTGTGACCTTGACCTTGAAGCAAGGTCAAGTCACCATGTATGGTTTTAGAGGCCTTGTCATTATACACCATTATGCCACATTTGGTGTTGATATACTTCATAGTGTCCGAGAAAAATCCAACGTCTAAGTTTTTGACGGACGGACGGACGGACGGACGGACGACACGGGTGAGTACATAGACTCACTTTTGCTTCGCATGTGAGTCAAAAATTCCCCAATTTTCTTACTGCATATTGTAACTATCCAGCACTTCAGCTAGAAAGTGCAAATGATTTTCTTTCTTGTGGTACCAAATATTAAACAGTTGTTCAAAATTTGGACTTTGTACGATTTTTTGAAAACTTAAAAAAACACTGCGTACAGAGGTAAATTTCCTAATGCTATCCCTGCTTAAGCAATGAGTTAAAAAAACTTTTAAAAAATTAGATTTTCCACAACAAAGGTAACCTGTAAACAACCTTCCAGCATCAAAGTAATCAGTTACCCACATGACAATGCTGCGATCACACCTCAAAAACACTATGCTCCCATCCTCCACAACTGCATCTGTCTGTCCATTCCCCTGTAGGCCAACTCATCCATCCATGTGGCAGTCAGTCATGTGAACACTGACGCCACGGCTCACCTCTCTCCTGCTCCTGGATGAGCATCTGCAGAGCGATGGCCGCCTCCACTCGCACGGGCAGGTCCTTGTCCACACACAGACACTCCTTTACCCGCTCTGTCGCCTGCACCAGGTTGCCCTCGTCTCGGTACTTCATCTCGTTGAAGCTCCGCACCACCCAGCAAGCCTGCAGGAAGACACGCAGTGCATAGTGGGTCAGACTCTGAGACCAACAACAGACCCACTCATCTTCATTAAGCTCCAGGGAGGCACAGCTGAGCATCAGAAAAAAATCTTCCCTTTTCTTCCATGCTAATCATGATGCACTATGTCATTCTTTTCACACCATTAAACATGTCATGACCCATGACATCATATTCCATCTCAGTCACCATTAAACATGTCATGACCCATGACATCATATTCCATCTCAGTCACCATTAAACATGTCATGACCCATGACATCATATTCCATCTCAGTCACCATTAAACATGTCATGACCCATGACATCATATTCCATCTCAGTCACCATTAAACATGTCATGACCCATGACATCATATTCCATCTCAGTCACCATTAAACATGTCATGACCCATGACATCATATTCCATCTCAGTCACCATTAAACATGTCATGACCCATGACATCATATTCCATCTCAGTCACCATTAAACATGTCATGACCCATGACATCATATTCCATCTCAGTCACCATTAAACATGTCATGACCCATGACATCATATTCCATCTCAGTCACCATTAAACATGTCATGACCCATGACATCATATTCCATCTCAGTCACCATTAAACATGTCATGACCCATGACATCATATTCCATCTCAGTCACCATTAAACATGTCATGACCCATGACATCATATTCCATCTCAGTCACCATTAAACATGTCATGACCCATGACATCATATTCCATCTCAGTCACCATTAAACATGTCATGACCCATGACATCATATTCCATCTCAGTCACCATTAAACATGTCATGACCCATGACATCATATTCCATCTCAGTCACCATTAAACATGTCATGACCCATGACATCATATTCCATCTCAGTCACCATTAAACATGTCATGACCCATGACATCATATTCCATCTCAGTCACCATTAAACATGTCATGACCCATGACATCATATTCCATCTCAGTCACCATTAAACATGTCATGACCCATGACATCATATTCCATCTCAGTCACCATTAAACATGTCATGACCCATGACATCATATTCCATCTCAGTCACCATTAAACATGTCATGACCCATGACATCATATTCCATCTCAGTCACCATTAAACATGTCATGACCCATGACATCATATTCCATCTCAGTCACCATTAAACATGTCATGACCCATGACATCATATTCCATCTCAGTCACCATTAAACATGTCATGACCCATGACATCATATTCCATCTCAGTCACCATTAAACATGTCATGACCCATGACATCATATTCCATCTCAGTCACCATTAAACATGTCATGACCCATGACATCATATTCCATCTCAGTCACCATTAAACATGTCATGACCCATGACATCATATTCCATCTCAGTCACCATTAAACATGTCATGACCCATGACATCATATTCCATCTCAGTCACCATTAAACATGTCATGACCCATGACATCATATTCCATCTCAGTCACCATTAAACATGTCATGACCCATGACATCATATTCCATCTCAGTCACCATTAAACATGTCATGACCCATGACATCATATTCCATCTCAGTCACCATTAAACATGTCATGACCCATGACATCATATTCCATCTCAGTCACCATTAAACATGTCATGACCCATGACATCATATTCCATCTCAGTCACCATTAAACATGTCATGACCCATGACATCATATTCCATCTCAGTCACCATTAAACATGTCATGACCCATGACATCATATTCCATCTCAGTCACCATTAAACATGTCATGACCCATGACATCATATTCCATCTCAGTCACCATTAAACATGTCATGACCCATGACATCATATTCCATCTCAGTCACCATTAAACATGTCATGACCCATGACATCATATTCCATCTCAGTCACCATTAAACATGTCATGACCCATGACATCATATTCCATCTCAGTCACCATTAAACATGTCATGACCCATGACATCATATTCCATCTCAGTCACCATTAAACATGTCATGACCCATGACATCATATTCCATCTCAGTCACCATTAAACATGTCATGACCCATGACATCATATTCCATCTCAGTCACCATTAAACATGTCATGACCCATGACATCATATTCCATCTCAGTCACCATTAAACATGTCATGACCCATGACATCATATTCCATCTCAGTCACCATTAAACATGTCATGACCCATGACATCATATTCCATCTCAGTCACCATTAAACATGTCATGACCCATGACATCATATTCCATCTCAGTCACCATTAAACATGTCATGACCCATGACATCATATTCCATCTCAGTCACCATTAAACATGTCATGACCCATGACATCATATTCCATCTCAGTCACCATTAAACATGTCATGACCCATGACATCATATTCCATCTCAGTCACCATTAAACATGTCATGACCCATGACATCATATTCCAT
>JAWQFJ010009732.1:0-2500 GCA_034096865.1 Theodoxus fluviatilis | reverse complement strand
AATAAAAGGTTTAGAGACTTCATCTCACCTAAAAAAGAGTCCACTCCAGACTTTACCATACATTTATTGAAAAACAGAATCTGGCCAAAAATGCGGCACCTGCAGCAGCACGGAGAGACAAAGAGGCTCACCTTCAGCAGGACTTCAGCAACAGAGCCGATCATGTGGAGGGCGCCGTCCTTTTGGCGCGACTCCACACCCTGGGTGTTGAGGACCTCCATGCAGAACCCCATGGCTTTGTTCAGCACCTCCTTTCGCTTGGCCGTCGCCGAAAAGAACACCGTCTGTGCCGCCATCACGGGGGACAGGAAGTCCTCAAACACATCTGCAGCACACACAGCACCAGTAGCTATATCACTCCAGGCATTTTCAAGTCTTTATAAAAATAAACAGCAACACAGACCTATCACAAACACATCTGCAGCACACACAGCACCAGTAGCTATATCACTCCAGGCATTTTCAAGTCTTTATAGAAATAAACAGCAACACAGACCTATCACAAACACATCTGCAGCACACTCAGCACCAGTAACTATATCACCCTAGGCTCTAACAGTTAGATCTATTTCAAACACAACTGTAGGACAGCATCATAATGATAAAGTTAAGCCCATATTAAAGACACCTGCTCTAGAACCACCAGGAACTAAACACATCTGCAATTCTCTAAACAGCCACACTGCCAATGATCAGAGATGAGAAAATAAAAGCAATAACAATCCTGATCCCCTCCACTGCTTTGACCCAAAGAAAAGTCATTGATGAGGAAAAACCATGGCAAGTGCCATGTCATGGCATTTCTCAGGAGCCAACACTCACCATACTTGACGCGGATGTACTCGAGGGGGTCCGAGCTCCACAGGTCTTCATCCTCGTCGCTGTGGCACATGAGAGGGAAGATCACCTCCTTGATGATGGCCTCCATGTGGCCCTTGATGAACTTCCAGGACATGGCGTGGCTGATACTGGTAAAGGGAAAGAGTGGTTTTATACAGCAGCTTATCTCAAACACCTGCTTCTCAAACCGCTTCACACTTCACCCCCTGATCATAGGGCCACTTGCTCATTCCTTCAGTGGCACCTGACAACAAACACAGCGACAGCAAGTAAGATGCACAGTCAGGTACCAGTACCAACTCCACTCCCTGGGGAGTATTTCATCCCGATGCTGGCTCATTGCCTCATGCAAGGGTTAATTGCACTTCAGAGTGCCATTGCAGCCCTCACAGGTAGCTGGCTTAACTCCTGGGTGGGGAGAAACAAGATGATTTATGACCTTGTTCAAGTATGCAACTCTGGAAACATGCAGCTTCAAACACTGCACCCACTAGGTGCAGGTGACTGCTGGTCAAGTATGCTGACCACTTGGCAACACTGCACCCACCAGGTGCAAGTGACTGCTGGTCAAGCATGCTGACCACTTGGCAACACTGCACCCACCAGGTGCAAGTGACTGCTGGTCAAGTATGCTGACCACTTGGCAACACTGCACCCACCAGGTGCAAGTGACTGCTGGTCAAGTATGCTGACCACTTGGCAACACTGCACCCACTAGGTGCAAGTGACTGCTGGTCAAGTATGCTGACCACTTGGCAACACTGCACCCACCAGGTGCAAGTGACTGCTGGTCAAGCATGCTAACCACTTGGCAACACTGCACCCACCAGGTGCAAGTGACTGCTGGTCAAGCATGCTAACCACTTGGCAACACTGCACCCACTAGGTGCAAGTGACTGCTGGTCAAGTATGCTGACCACTTGGCAACACTGCACCCACTAGGTGCAAGTGACTGCTGGTCAAGTATGCTAACCACTTGGCAACACTGCACCCACCAGGTGCAAGTGACTGCTGGTCAAGTATGCTAACCACTTGGCAACAAAACCTAACAACACAGCATGGATTTTTCACCATGAGTCTATGAACAACATGTCAACTGGTGCCAACAATACATCTCACCACCAGCTATTCAGCTAATATTGATGAACACATTTTAAAGAGTTCCTCTGACTTCCTCAATTCTCACCACATAATAATCATAATCACCTACAAGTACAAAATTCACGTTGGAAACCACATCAGTCATGGTCTATCACAATATCAGTGCTTTACCAAATCAAAATGGCATCCATACATTCACAAGAATCAGCATTGATGGAAAGGAGAATCATCCATACCCCTGGTTGATGTAGTTGAGGGCTTGCTGAACAACGCGAGGAGCAACGTAGATTTTCTGCCTGTACTGGTCTAGAATCTTCAGCAACACCTGGATTATGCCACCTGAAAATAAGTCAAGTGCACAAAATATAAAATCCACAATACCTCATGCTCCTAAGATCAGATGATTTATGAGATGTATTATGACACGAATTTTTATATCCAACATTGACTCATCACAGAAGCTCTGAAACATGCAGCAATTATACAAAAGACAGATATTCCTCTTCTCATACAGCAATTGTGTTAATCTTTCACTGAATGCTGTTGTTCTATTTCTTAA
>JAWQFJ010009730.1:37500-38998 GCA_034096865.1 Theodoxus fluviatilis | reverse complement strand
GTTGTATTATAATCTAGCAGAGGGGTAACAACATCAGACTGGTATCAGATAGGATCTACTCGTAGTGTAATGACTGTAAGTGAAGGTCCTACTTTTTACATCTATAACACATGAAGCATGTGCGCTCCTCGTGAGGCAGCATATCTAGAAGACCTTGTCGCTTTTTCCGTATCTTCAAGTTGTAGAAATACTTTTTTCATAATAATAATGTCGTAGTTCAGGTTGATGAAAGATTATGACAGAAATATGGTGTTATTTATGAGGATGCTTGAATGTCTGGTTAGATGATTTAACTTTTTTTTTGTCTTTTACAAGACCTAAATCTAAGCTCTGTGTTCTTAGAATTTTGCCAGGATCACGCCTAATATTCCAGATCCATAGTTTCTTCTGCTTCTTGTCTGTGGGGAATTTGAAAAAGGACAGTCTGGAGTTCTCGTCATATCGATCATCGTTTGTTCTCGCAATAAGGAACACAGCAGGGTCTATGTGAGTGATGAAGCCTTAGGTTTCGCCATAGACGCTGGACGCCATTAAATTTGCGGACTTAGTCTCGTTTGATTTCAAAATGGCCGCTGCTCCTCATTGATCACAAGGAAATTCGTTTTGTCGGTGGCAAAAACATAATACATACATACAAAAACAAAAACAGTTCAACATTAATTAACTCAATCATATCGCTCAAGTTATGGAGTCCATCAGAGGCAATTCAATTTAATAGAGAAACATTTTACACCAAAACAAGTAATCACAGAAGGAACAAAGACACAAGCATGCACATCAAACAATCATCGTCACGCAATAACACATACCCGATCTTCATCCATAACACATGTACAAGAACCCCCCCCCCCATCATGTTCATCATCCTGCATGCACATCAACAACCACACTCGCACAGCACACATAACACATACACGATCATCAACGCATAACGCATGCACCCCCCCCCCCCCCCACACACACACACACACACTCTCACATGTTAATCCTTGTTGTTACAGACATAGTTCACACCATTCATAGTCCTTTCTGTCACAGTTCACAGCACTACAAGTCCTCGTAGTCCCAGTTCACTTTACTCCAATCTCTCCGTCATATGTCACATCAATCCTGGTCACATAGTCACAACTCTCATCACTCATCCTCACAGTCACAGTTCACATCACCCACTCTTCAGTCACAGTTCGCGTCACTCCTGGTCCCACATTCACGTCAAGTCTCACAACAATCTTCATGCATACTACCCATTCACCGGGACTCGTTGAAGAGACGGATGGCTGTCGGGAGGAACGAATCCCTCATGCGGTTTGTTCTGGCAGGCCAGCACCTCAGGCGACGTGAGGATTCACGAGTGGGTTCGCATGACGCGAATGCCTGGTGCAGAGGGTGGCGGTCGTCAGATCGAATCTTGCCCATCTTCCTCAGGGCCACACTGGGGTAGCGATCACTGAGAGGCTGGAGGTCGGAGCCAGTGATGGCGCCGGCTTCCTCCACGACC
>JAWQFJ010009730.1:12500-32500 GCA_034096865.1 Theodoxus fluviatilis | reverse complement strand
TAACTTAATAGTACACATCACTTGACAAGTTGTTATATCTTCTTGTAAAGTTTATACTTTGGTCCAAAGTTCAAGGGAAGTGTGACGTGTTCGTTCTCTAATTAAATTTAATTCATTTAACTTGAATAAATTCTGGCTTGTTACTTCTGTCTAGGGGTAAAAACTTTGAGAAACAATTCACGCACCTTCATTCCCTTAACCAAACTATGGATGTAAGACGTCTGGAATTAAGGAAATGGCAAACACAGTAGTAATTTAAATGGTTGTTTAATCAATCATTAACAATCATCCTTGAAAGGGGAGTCAGCGACAAGCGCCACAAATCATATCAAATGCAAAGTTAGGCAAACAACAATTAATTATTCATGACAATTCTAGAAAGGAAAAGAAACTGCCAAGCCGGAGGTGAGAACAATGTACTTATCTTACTCGATGAAACTCGGTGACGGTCTCGTGCCGATTCAGCCTCCATGCTCAAAGCGTGCCACTGAGGCGGGGTGAGGGGAAGAGGGGGAAGAGGGGATGGGCGCACGGTGCATTACAGCACATGGCCTCGGGAGATTTACACACTCACGATGAAAATTCGCGGGTTGTTTTCCTAGAGTCGAGACAGCTTGGGTAAACTTCAAGCCACTAGCACGGATTGGTTTCTCTTGGGGGACACTTCCAAAATGGAGAAGACTCGTTCCTCGTGGGTCGTTCTCTCTTCTTCCGGTCAGCAAACATGGAGAACTTCAGGCAAGGCTGGCGGTGGGCTCGATACTCTGTTCGTCCTGCTGAAGTCCGGATGGTTCCTTCTCATCTCCTTCTTCACTCTTTCTGTACAGTGGCTTTAGCCACAAAAACCTATCGCCCATTCTGGACAGGGCGCCCGTATCTACGTGGATCTGTCCTAGTTAAAAAAAACCGATATAGAGGCGCGCCGAGCTATCACTGCACAGGTTTTTATACCTGCTGGGAAAACACTCTGTCCCTCTTGTCCAATCACATCACAGGCTTGTTGAACCCAATTCTGATTGATCAGTCAAGTCATGATACCGTCAGTAGATTGGTTGAAGTCATATCCCCAGTGGAGAAAACAGTTAATTCAATCTACATCAGTTTTAATTCACTTCCCCAAGTCTATCACTCCCCGGCACACTTATGGTTCACATTTCACACCAAGTCACTACACAACAGGGAGTCATTTCTGACCTTACATCAGCTTTGGCAGAACAGTCACTAGGTACTGCGGCTCGGCAGATAACAATGATAATAATAGACAGAGGAGGGGGAGGGAAAAGTCATCTCGTCACATTCCTCCCTTCCTCAATGAGAAAAATGTTATGGTAAGAAATTTTTCACAAACAAATAATATAATCAATAAATACAACACAACCTCTTTCAAACAACAGGGGGCCCCAGGTTATGTAGTCTATTTTACTACTAGGCCAATCGGTACAGAAACAGGCTGTGAGGACTACCCCCAGCCTCATTCAATAATGCCTACCATTCCGTCAACCCGACCACCTCCCAGGAGTGATGCCTCCCTCTTACTGGTCTAGGCCAAACTGAAAAACCATCGCACAACACGACTGAAAGTCAAACCTCGAACTTCAATCCACTACAACTAACACCAACCAGGAACACTAATGTGTCTCTACCCAAAAATGGCAAGAACACAAAACTTCACCGCCAACACAAGAAGAGACAACAACTTCCTTCTATCACCTCCCTCACACTGGTCTCAGCCATGAGACAATATAATGCATTACTACACTGCAACTATATTCTCCAAACACCACAACACCATTGAGTTGCTTCTCTAGCAGACTACAATCACCATAACTCCAGTAAGTCGCTATCCAGCATACACTAACCAAACAGGCAAGACATGACAGAAGTTTCCTTTCTTCAAGTCATAAACAAAATCAGGCACTAGCCAACCACCTGACCATCACACTGGCCCACAAAACTCTCACACTGGCTATAAAAATTTTGCGTTAACACGCACACTGGCAACACAATCCCTCTCTCTTCCTACAGGTCCACACTGCTCACTCTCCACGCAGCACATTCTCTGCACAGTACACTCCAATAAACAGCCTGACTAGACAAACACATCAACTCTTTCTCATTCCCACACCCATTCATTCCTCTCTCTAAATTTAGCCTTTCTTCCTCTTTCTCCAGTCGAACCATTTTCTCTTTCTGTGTCTCGCCTCTCCGAGACTCACAGCAGCATACGCAATTTCTCTCATCTCCAATCCTTCCTCTCCCACGTCATTCAACTCCACACCAGTCTTCCCATAAGACTCATGCTCGACTTCCATCTCTTCCTCTTTCACACACTTGTCCTCTCCCTCCACCTTCACCCCTGACACTTCTCCTCTGTCTCCATCCCTGACTATGTCTCCGTCCCTGACTATGTCGCTGTCCATGACTCTGACTTTGACTCTGACTCTGTCTTCGACTCTGACTCTGTCTTTATCCATGACTATGTCTGTGTCCCTGACTATGTCTCTGTCCCTGACCCTGTCTTCGACTCTGACTCTGTCTCTATCCATGACTATGTCTCTGTTAATCCCCAATCTCTCCAACGAACAACAAGCATCCATCTCACAGTCCGCTGACAAGACTACTTCTGCTTGCTCCTCACCAGTCACTTCACAAACATCACCATCAGCAGGCGTCTCACTCGCCACGTCTCTACTCTCACCACCATCAGCATAAGCTGGCAAACACAGACCAGGCGTCTCACTCGCCACGTCTCCACTCTCACCACCATCAGCATAAGCTGGCAAACACAGATCAGGCGTCTCACCCGCCACATCTTCACTCTCGACCTCCACTTCTCTCAGTGGGCACACTCCACACCTCTCTGACACAGCCGTTTCTGACACCAGTGGAACACAACTGTCTCTGACACCAGTGGAACACAACTGCCTCTGACACCAGTGGAACACAACTGTCTCTGATTCTGTCTTTGACTCAGGCACCACTTTCAAACACTTTCTCTTCCGCCGGGTGGTGTTACGGACAGGCTAACTGGGCCTCGGGTTTGCCTAGCCCGCACAAATGAAAATAAACAAGAAACACAAAACGCCAGCACAGAGTTCCAACAAGGTGTATTCAAACGCAAACAAACTCCACTGCCCGTCCCACACCAGGGCTCACAGGTGCTGACGTGCGGCCCCTGCCGGCACTCAGACTTCATACACTCAAGCTTCAGCGGCCCCCCGCCGACAGTCTTCAGACAGGCCCCCGCCCGGAAAGCTCCACTGCTCCGCTATCCAAAGAACCCTGAAAAAAACCACATACTCACTCATCCGTTCCTTCACAATCAATCATCATACATCCGCGGTATTTACAATATAGAAGGATACAGATAAAATAAGCACTCACCCGTCACCCTGGGGTTCATTCGCTCGAGTGTCGTATCCAGCTTTCACTCGGCAAATATACAATCAATCAGATCATTCGCTCACCCGTGAACACTCCTCAGTCACTACGTCACCCACTCATGCTAAAAATAATCCCAGTCAAAACCTAACCACGTGCACACCACCATTCGCCACATTCGATTCGTAACAGGTGGAACGCATCACCACCTCCCTCTCAGACTCACTCGCCAACCTCTCCCTCCTCTTCCGGGTGGAATGCATCACCACTTCATCAATCTCGTCATCCCTACTCTCAATTTCATCCCTTCCATACAGGACCCCGAGCACCACAGGCTCATAAGGGTGAACTCTGTCATTCCCCTTCTCACACACCTGTCCACTCTCCTTTGGCACCATGCCACGATTTCCCACTAAGGCCACACGCGCCTTACTCTCGTGAGTCAACCTCACTCTACAGTCTCGAGCTATATGCCCTATTTTCTCACATCTGAAGCACATAACCTTCCTAAGCGGTCGGCTCACACCTCGCTCTTCCTTCCATCCACTCCCTCGGACTCGACAATCACGTCTCCTGTGTCCTATCTCAAAACACCTGTGGCATGTGATATTCTCTTTCTCTCTCTCGAACTCCTCCCTCCTCTCTCTCTCTTTCCGCTCTGCTTCCCATTTCTCCCTTATTTCCCGTCTCTCTCTCTCCACAGCTTCCCTCAACATCTCTTCTCTCCATATTTCTATCCATTTTGCCAATGACTCCTTCTCCTCCCTGTCTCTTCTCTCTCTCTCTTCCTCTTCAGCTTTCTCTCTCTCTCTTTGCTCAGCCCAAAATCTCTCTAACTTCTCGGCCGCTTCCCTGGCTCTCTCTGCAACCTTCCTAGCTCTCTCCCCCTCCTGTCTCTCTCTCTCATACTTCTCTGCAGCCTCCCTGGCTTTCTCTCTCTCTGCTTCTTCTATCTCCAATTTCTTCTTTCGCTCAGCTGCCTCTCTCTCCTTCTGTGCAATGTCTAATCTAAGTATTTCCAATTCGTGCCGCCTCCTCTTCTCCTCTCTTCTGAATCTGCACAAAATATCTCGCAAAGCCTGTTCAGTAGCCCCTTCGCCTACACTCAAACCAAACTTCTCGATAAAAAACTCCAAACCTGCCCTATCTACTAAATAGATCAGATTAATGGTCGGCAATTCCTCTTCATCCCCCATTGTAAAATATTCAATTCCTAGTGATAGTCAAATCAATACTGAACAAGGTCACGCAAGGCAGCAATGCATGAGAGCAAAAAGGTGAATCAAACAATGGCAGGTCATGTCACAACACTCACTCGCTCAAGGCACAGGCACTCCAAACCTGACTGTTAGACATGAATTCAGAATTTTTAACTATTGCATTTCGTTCACAAAATCCCGGACGAGCCCCCAAATGTGACGTGTTCGTTCTCTAATTAAATTTAATTCATTTAACTTGAATAAATTCTGGCTTGTTACTTCTGTCTAGGGGTAAAAACTTTGAGAAACAATTCACGCACCTTCATTCCCTTAACCAAACTATGGATGTAAGACGTCTGGAATTAAGGAAATGGCAAACACAGTAGTAATTTAAATTGTTAATGACTGATTAAACAACCACCCTTGAAAGGGGAGTCAGCGACAAGCGCCACAAATCATATCAAATGCAAAGTTAGGCAAACAACAATTAATTATTCATGACAATTCTAGAAAGGAAAAGAAACTGCCAAGCCGGAGGTGAGAACAATGTACTTATCTTACTCGATGAAACTCGGTGACGGTCTCGTGCCGATTCAGCCTCCACGCTCAAAGCGTGCCACAGAGGCGGGGTAGGGGTGAGGGGAAGAGGGGGAAGAGGGGATGGGCGCACGGTGCATTACAGCACATGGCCTCGGGAGATTTACACACTCACGATGAAAATTCGCGGGTTGTTTTCCTAGAGTCGAGACAGCTTGGGTAAACTTCAAGCCACTAGCACGGATTGGTTTCTCTTGGGGGACACTTCCAAAATGGAGAAGACTCGTTCCTCGTGGGTCGTTCTCTCTTCTTCCGGTCAGCAAACATGGAGAACTTCAGGCAAGGCTGGCGGTGGGCTCGATACTCTGTTCGTCCTGCTGAAGTCCGGATGGTTCCTTCTCATCTCCTTCTTCACTCTTTCTGTACAGTGGCTTTAGCCACAAAAACCTATCGCCCATTCTGGACAGGGCGCCCGTATCTACGTGGATCTGTCCTAGTTAAAAAAACCGATATAGAGGCGCGCCGAGCTATCACTGCACAGGTTTTTATACCTGCTGGGAAAACACTCTGTCCCTCTTGTCCAATCACATCACAGGCTTGTTGAACCCAATTCTGATTGATCAGTCAAGTCGTGATACCGTCAGTAGATTGGTTGAAGTCATATCCCCAGTGGAGAAAACAGTTAATTCAATCTACATCAGTTTTAATTCACTTCCCCAAGTCTATCACTCCCCGGCACACTTATGGTTCACATTTCACACCAAGTCACTACACAACAGGGAGTCATTTCTGACCTTACACCGGCTTTGGCAGAACAGTCACTAGGTACTGTGGCTCGGCAGATAACAATGATAATAATAGACAGAGGAGGGGGAGGGAAAAGTCATCTCGTCACAGGAAGTAATCTCAATTATCTCCCTTAGACTGCACTTGGCAGTCAACCCACTCTCACCCTGAACTGCATCACAGCACCCTTTCCTGCAAAATAGACTTACACCTCTTTTTCCAAATGATGGAGGATCCATTCATTGCACTCACTGAGCAGTATTTAGCTACAGCTTTGGCTCTCTGTTTATTTTGTCCCATCATTTTTAGTCCACTGCAAAATTTGTTATGTACATTGCCAAGTGATCATATGACTAGCACAATAACCTTACAGTCACATCCAGCTTCATGGATTCTTTGGCACAGTGGGAGGTATTTCTTGAACTTAGATTCATAATAGGTGTTCAAGAAAGCATCAAATGGTGAAGCCACCTCAACAGGCAGGGGCCGTAAATGTTGTCTAAAAAACAGCCATTTTTCACATTTTACAATTTCCTCTGGTGTTTTTGAGATTGGATACCTGCCCTATATATAGTGTATAGGGCAAAGTAATCCCTATCTTTTGATTTCCGTTTGATTGACCTTGCTTCAAGGTCAAGGTCACAGGAACTCTTTAAAGTTGGATTGTATACATATTTTGAAGTGACCTTGACCCTGAACTATGGAAGATAACTCTTCCAAACTTCATAACATTGTAGTACACATGTTTTACTTGTTATACTAGGTCACACGTGTTGTCCGTCCAGGCGTCCGGGCGCCCGTGCAGACCGGGCGTCCGGGCGTCCTGTAATCCGTAAAAAAAACTTTAATGTTGGATTTTTCTCGGAGACTAATAAGTCTATCAACACCCAATTTGGCATGATGGTGTAGTATGACAAGGCGTCAAAAAACATACATAGTGACTTGACCTTGCTTGAAGGTCAACGTCACAGGAGCTCTTTAAAGTTGGATTGTATACATATTTTGAAGTGACCTTGACCCTGAACTATGGAAGATAACTCTTCCAAACTTCATAGCATGGTAGTATACATGTTATACTTTCATCATGAGACACTTTTGTGTGTGTGTGTGTGTGTGTGTGTGTGTGTGTGTGTGTGTGTGTGTGTGTGTGTGTGTGTGTGTGTGTGTGTGTGTGTGAGTGAGTGAGGCGATGTTTGAGACCAGCCGACTTCTGGGAAAACGTCTGGGAAATAAAGTCAAGTTGTTGTTGGTAATTGGTGGCGATGTTTCTTCACTTGCCACAAGGAAGTCCTATCCATCAGTCGGCATCTGTGACTATCAGAACAACAGGAAAGAAGTTGCAGTTCAAATGTCTGTTTGAATGTACTTTTGAAAACACTAAAATAGGAACGGAAATTGTTGGACGATGCTCTTGCACTTACCACCAAAGCTGTTGAGAGATTAAAAAAGTTGCATACAGCTGCATCACACATTTTAATAATGAAACCCAACCCCATCCACCTCCCATAAAAGGGAAAGATTTTGCTGAGAGTTTCCTGATGTAATTCAGAAGAGACTCGTCACGCAGACATAGAATTCAATAGCACTGCTGGCAGTTGCGATGAAACACCCCACCCACCCCAGACAAATGGAAGACAACTTGAATGGCCATGCACCAGATGTGCCGACAGATATCGACAGCGCTTGCTGCACAATGGGTGCACTACCACCTGGGAGGAGGGGTTGGGTTGTCTTTCCTCTGAATAAAAAGGAGCGGGGAGGGGGGTGAGTGGGATATGTGGAAGAAGCTCACACGCACTGAAAAGACAGCAAGTTGCATCCAGTGGCGGTTAAGAGAGAGTGGTTGATGTTTGCCTTGGACGGGGATAACAAACACGGGGAGATAGACGACCCCGCCCTCCACGAGCCTCCCGCTGCCTTACGGATAGCCTTGGGAAAGACAAAGGCTAAGGGAGCAAACCCTGAAAGAAAATGCGTGGTGCTAACACGGCACCACTGGGCGAAAGACCTCCACGATGCAGGTCACCGGCCAGGGCGGACAGGTCCCACGATGGATCCAACGCCCACGTGTTCACGACCAGGGCGACCCTCCAGGTGGGAGGACCTCGGCTGTGGTCGGGCTTGGAGAGGGATGGGCTCCGCCAAGCTGTATCAGCCCCAGACACACCACATGATGACAAAGACAACCACTCACTCCACACCGGCTCGGTCGTCGCCCGGGTCACCAAGGACCGCGCCCACCGTTGCACATCAGGACGGAGGTGATAAATGTGTTACTGATGCCAAGAGAGACAAGATCAGAGGAAGAGAAAATTTTGCAACAGGCACATGGAACATCAGAACGTTGCATGCAGAAGGGAAAATCGAAGAGCTTACGCATGAGATGGCAAGATACCGATGGAACATTCTCGGACTTTGTGAGGTGAGATGGACGAACTTTGGGGAAACGTCAACCCATGAAGGGCACAAGCTGTTTTACAGCGGTAGAAACGACAGACATGAACATGGAGTAGGATTTCTTGTCCACAGAGGAATAACATCTTGTGTTATGGGCTGCCGACCAGTCTCGAGTCGGATCATCACCATTCGACTTAGAGCAAAGCCATTCAACATCACCATCGTGCAGGTGTACGCTCCAACCACAGACTACTCAGATGAGGAAATAGAGGCATTTTACAACGAGCTGCAAGAGGTGCTGGATCAAGTACCAAAAAAAGACATCCTGGTCGTGCAGGGAGACTGGAATGCCAAAGTGGGAAGCGACGCAAAGAACGATTGGCATGACGTTTGTGGACAGTACAGCAACACAGATACCAACGACAGAGGCCTGAGACTCCTGGAGTTCGCCAGCTACAACGACCTTATACTGGCAAACACTCTTGGCCCGCACAAGACGTCCCGACGGTGGACTTGGCACCACCCAAATGGACAGCACCACAGTCAAATTGATTACATCTTAGTAAAGAAGCGCTTCAAGTCCAGCATTAACATCGCAAAGACACGAAGCTTTCCAGGAGCAGACATTGGAAGCGACCACGACTTGCTGATGATGAACTTCCGCCTGAGCCTTAAAAAAATCAGCAAGCAGAAAGGTACCAGGCTTAGATTTGACCTTGAAAGGTTGAAAGACCCTGAGGTTGATAAGTCCTTCAAAGCGATGATTGGAGGGAAGTTTGCACCGCTTTTAGTTCTGGGTGACGAAGAGGGCCTCGACACAGTGACCAACATCTTCAATGAGGCAGTGATAGAGACAGCCGGGCAGTTATTAGGAAAACACCACCCAACAAAGAAACCATGGGTCACTGCAGAAATTTTGAACATGTGCGATGAGAGAAGGGAACTGAAGAAAAATAAGGGTACAGCAGATGGAGCAAGTAAGTACAGAGAGGCCAACAACAGGGTCAAGAAGGCCATGAAGAGTGCCAAGGAGGAGTGGATCAAACAGCAATGTGATGCAGTTGAGGAGAACCTCCAGAAGAATAACACCAAGAAAGCATACCAGATAGTCAAAGACCTTACAGCGACCAAACAAGGGCGGGTCAACACCATACAAGACAAGAGCGGGATTTGTCTCACAGAAGAACGCGAAATCATGAAACGCTGGACTGAGTACTGCTCTGAGCTGTACAACTATGACACCAAAGGAGATCATAAAGTACTGAACTGTCCTCAGACTACCGAGGAAGACAACTACTCAATTCTTCGAGAAGAGGTGGAGACAGCGGTTAAGTCCCTCAAGAAAGGGAAGTCAGCTGGGGTTGACAACATTCCAGGGGAACTCATCCAGGCAGGAGGCGACGCAATGATCGATGCACTCACAAAGATCTGCAATAAGATCTGGCAGACGGGAGTTTGGCCAACCCCGTGGACACAGTCCCTAGTGATTACATTGCCCAAGAAAGGAAACCTGCAAATGTGCCAGAACTACCGCACAATCAGCCTCATCAGCCATCCCAGCAAGGTCATGCTGAAAGTACTGCTGAACAGATTAAAACCTCAGGCAGAGAAAATCATTGCTGAAGAGCAGGCAGGTTTCAGACCAGGTAGGAGCACCACCGAACAGATCTTCAATCTGAGAGTCCTGTGTGAGAAACATCTACAACACCAACAAGATCTGTACCATGTCTTTATAGACTTTAAGAAAGCATTTGACAGAGTCTGGCATGCTGCGCTGTGGGCCACAATGAGAAGCTACAACATCAGCTCCAAGATCATCAAAGTCGTCGAACATCTCTATGACAGAGCGACCAGCGCAGTCCTGTTCAATGGTACCACAGGCGAATGGTTCAGGACAACGGTCGGAGTCAGACAGGGCTGTCTACTCTCCCCCACACTCTTCAACCTCTTCCTCGAAAGGATAATGACTGATGCCCTAGCAGACCACGAAGGATCAATCAGCATCTGTGGCAGAAAGATCACCAACTTACGTTTTGCTGATGACATTGATGGATTAGCAGGAAGTGAAGAGGAGCTGACTAGTCTTGTCGAGCACCTGGACAAGACCTCACAGGCATATGGCATGGAGATCAGCGCCGAGAAGACCAAGGTGATGACGAACAATCCTCGGGGCTTCAAAATGGAAATCAAAGTGAAGGGCCAAAAACTGGAAGCTGTGAACAACTTCAAATACCTGGGATCTATTGTGACTGATGAAGGGTCCAAACCAGAGATACTGTCCAGGATAGCACAAACAACAGCAGCATTGGCAAAGTTGAAGCCAATATGGCGTGACAGAAATATCACTCTCGCGTCGAAGATCAGGCTCATGCGCACGCTGGCCATCTCCGTATTCTTGTATGCATGCGAGTCCTGGACACTCACATCTGAACTACAGAGACGGATACAAGCCCTGGAAATGAGATGCTACCGCAAGATTCTGAACATCTCATATAAAGACCATGTCACGAATGAGGAAGTCAGCAACAGGATCAGGAGAGCAATTGGACAGTACGAAGACCTGCTCTCAATCGTGAAAAGCAGAAAGCTGAAGTGGTACGGTCACGTGTCAAGAGGCAGTGGGCTGGCCAAGACCATCCTGCAAGGTACCGTACCAGGTGGGAGAAGGAGAGGCAGGCAGAGAAAGAGGTGGGAAGACAACATCAAAGAGTGGACAGGCTTGACCTTTGCTGACTCACAGCGAGCCACAGAGGATAGAGATCGATGGAGGAAGATTGTCCGAAAGTCATCAGTGGTGCCTCAACAACCCATCTCAGGGTTAAGAGACTGAACTGAACTGAACTGAACAATACATTAACACTAGATGGTTTACCCGCCTCCACCTTTTCCCATTTCCACCTTTTCCTGTCTCCACCTTTTCCCTTCTCCACCTTTTCCCGTCTCCACCTTTTGCATTTCCCTCTCCCCCTAAATAACCGTTCCGTAGATACTTTCTCACCCCCAACCCATCCCCCGGCATCACCCCCCCCGGCCTAACCCCTCCCCCCCCCAGTCTCACCCCCCTGGTCTCACCCCTCTCGGTCTCACCTCCCACCCTCTAGCATCACCCCCCCCCCGACCTCACCCCACCTCCCGGCATCACCACCTTCCCTGGTCTCACCCCCCCAGCATCAACCCCCCCTAGTCTTACCCCTCCCCCAGTCTCACCCCCCCTGGCACCTCCCCCCCTCCGGCCTCACCCCACCTCCCGGCCTCACCCCACCCACCCCGGTCTCCCCCCCCCCCGGTATCATCCCCTCCCACGGCCTCACCCCAGTCTCACCCCGCTCCCCCCTCACATTCACCAAACATCAACGCGTGATGAGATGAGCGAGCTCGGACCCGTAAAACCTCGTGCATCATGAAGCACATGTTGGAGCCGAGTTGTCTCCCTTTGCACTCAACAGTCCCTCAAATGACTAAAACGTTTTAGACGGAATATCTCCGGAATGGTCGGAATTACGCCTTCCAAAATGCAACGACTACCCCCATCAAGTCACGGGGGGGCAACATGCCAAATTTTGCGGAGATCCGTGCACAGGCAGCCGAACGCATAGACTGGATGAATAGACAGATACACAGATACACAGACATGAACCATTTGGGTTATATATATATAGATACATTACAATACATTAACTTTAACACTTACATTAACACTTACATTAACACTTATATTAACATTTACATTTACACTTACATTTACACAACATCATCATTATTTTCATATAGATAAAAATTGCTCATTTTCATTAGCGAACATCACCATCATTACCATAACCATCATCACCAACATCGTTGTCACCATCAGTACATGACACTTGCAACACTAAATGTCATTAGAACAAACATTCTTAATAACACATGTGTCATCATTAGCATCACTATCATCACCAGCGCAGAAACTACAGCAACACCAAGACCATCACCATTGTTGTAATGTGTTCCTCTTCATTTTCTTGACTACATTATGTAAAAAAAAATCTTCATGCTAGCAAAGTTAGGACTTCACAGGAACAGTTCATACATTAGTCATCTGATGATATACACCAAAGCTTTTTTCAGTCTTACAAAGCAACATGGGTGCACAGGCTGGCATGAGTGGGATCAACACAAGGCTACAACCAGTTCTCCAAAACTGTTCTTAGATGCTTGCAACGTTGTTTGCAGACGATGAATGAGCCAATCATTGCACTGGCAGAACAGTATTTGGCTATGGCTTTGGCTCTTGTGTTGGTAAATCCCAGCTGCTTCAACCCACTGGTGAAAGAACTGTGCACACAGCCTACAGACCCCACCACCCCCACCACCACAATTATTCTGCTGTTGTAGCCTAAGTCATTGATCTTTTCGCACAGTGGAAGGTATTTCCTGAACTTCTCGCATGCTTCCTCCAGAAAGGCATCATAAGGCATCGCGTTTTCCACAATATAACATCTGTTGTTCATGTGGTCTATTGAGCAAATATCTGGCTTCACATGTGGAAGATTTCGAAACTGTGCCTCACTGTTGGGAAAATGACTAGGTCTCACAACTTGGTCTTTCAGATCGTGCATGTTGTCCTCTTCCCTGTGCAGGTTCCTTGCAACGATTTCAACTATTCTGTTGTGCCTGGCTTGTATTGCACATACATACATACATGACATGACATGACATGACATGACATGACATGAAATGACATGACATGTATGCATATATACATACATATAAACAAATAAACCAGTTTTATTAAGGAATTTGCGAAATAATTATACATACAAATATAGCTATCCTGAAGTAGCACGATTTTTTTCGACACCACATCTTGCAATACAAGAGCAAGATCTGACTCAGCAGGAAGACCAATGGACAGTCGTTCAAAACTGCTGCGTTACGACACCGCGGGAGAACGCGCAGTTATAATGAAAGCATGCAGAATTGATCATGAGTCATTTGCGAATGTCAGAGTTGGGGCGTGGGCAGTTTCTCTTTTTAGGTCACAGCACCTTTTTTGCCACACAGAGAGCCATCCCAGGACTCGTGCTCATGGGGAAGGAGTTCGGTATTTTTTATTGTTAATAGCGATAGTTTGTAAGAACTCAAGTCTCTCCTAGGTGACGAATTTGGTGAGCTTATCGCTGATATTACATGCATACGTATGTACAGTACGTACATGCAGCACTTTCTCTATTACACACGTCTGGCTTGGTGTTACGCACGCCATAAAACAGCTGGGTGCTATTTGTGAAGTGGGACTGGGTCACGATCTGATCGATGAGGAGTGCAGCACGTACAGGGGCTTACATCGACAACAGCTCTACACACAATTTCCTATACCGTATCGTGCCGATTCTGAATTGCGTCCTTGCACCCTCTGCTACCGTTGAGGATGTGACTGATTGCATGCATGTATATACGTTTGTGTGTGTGTGTGTGTGTGTGTGTGTGTGTGTGTGTGTGTGTGTGTGTGTGTGTGTGTGTGCGTGTGTGTGTGTGTGTGTGTGTGTGTGCTAGCATGCGTGCGAGCGTGCATGCATGTGTCCAAAGAGGGGGGGTGCGCGGGGGGGGGGGGGGGAGCTAGATCAGACTTCGTCATTCCATACATGCATGCATGCATAAATAAAAAAAACAGTCAACATTCGTTAAGTATATATCCCCTTGCTTATTCCATACTGCTTTGTACATCTGCAGGGAAGGCCCAACAGCTGAAAGTACAGGAACTGTCCAAAAGCCTGGAGACACTAATCCAGAAGCAGGACACAGACCTTCTGGAGAGTCTGGTGGAGGAACTCGAGAAGTGTGACAAGGAGCCCAAAAGCAAAAAGTACATTGCTATAGCAATGCGCAATATCGAGATTTTCGACCTCATGGACGGTACGCCGAGTTCTCTCCCCTGAACGTTGCATCCCCTGTAATTTCTTGCCATGTTGTCTCCCTTGTTCCTCACAGTTTCAAATGGTATCTCCCTTGTACCTGTCCGTTTTGAAACTTTTGACTCGCTTGTTTTCATATAAATGATGCATGTATTCTTCTTGGTGTTTCCACCACTGTTCCATGAATCTTGGGGGTGGAGTGGTGGGTGAGTTTAATGCTGCTATAGTAGCCAAATTCGACGCGCATATGCTCTGTGATATTAATATTTATCCCTCCAGGTTTACTGGAGGTCCTACAGACTTTATCTGTCTGTGTGTGTGTGTGTCTGTCTGTCCCGACTCCACAGCTTATATCTCAAAAACTACTGGACGGATTTCCTTGAGATTTTGCACACTAACTGGAAGTTAGGTCCGATTGAATGTATCAAATTTTCTGAATCGAGGTTTGAAGAGAAAATGGTTTTCTAAGGTCGTATAATCGAAGCACCTCTAAAAATTATTGAAATGACAATTGACGGAATAGCCAAATTTGACGTCATCAATAGCGTGACGTCATTTGCATGTAAGATCTGACATTCAGTCCCACTTAGAAGCTGATATCTCAAAAACTGCCTCCCTCAAAGGTCAATTGACGGAATAGCGAAATTCCACTCCACAGCCACGCCCTTTCTCGCTGAAGCTTGCGTGATAAACACATGCAGGCGGCAAAATGGCTTTCAGTTTCACGGGAACTAGTTGCGTTGTATTGCGGACAGCATTTGAGTCTCATTTTTGCCAGACAGTGAGAAGATATCTCAGACTGTGATAGACAGGGGTATGAATACATACTACACATGTTATTTAGACGAAATTAAGATCTGACACTGTCACAAAAGTTCGCCATTCACTAGGGGACTAACTTTCAAACTTTGTCCGATTATTACGACCGTAAGATAGCAGTAATTTGACATTCGGCGTCACCGTGTCATGTGACGGTGATAAGTTTCGTCTGCAACTCGCACTTACGTTATGGTCGAAGTAGATTGATGTTTACTTCGTCCGCTGAACGCTGTCAAGACTAATGCTCGAATGAATGAAGTATGATTTCATAATTTTTCCGGATTAATACAAATGTATATCAAATACATCAGTTCAATTTAATCGAGTCAATTAATCGAGTACATGTCCACTAGGTGAAAAATGTGTTGAGTGGAACGCAAGTCAGAAAAGTTACACTTGCAGTCTAAACAACAAAATGAATACAGTGTTTGTATTGAAAAATCAGGTCAATCTTTTCGTCGTTTGGTTCCACGACAAGAGTATGAAATCTTGTTTCCAGCGAGATTAGGAGCTTCTGCAAACATGGCTGACAACGGTCAGAATGGTTATAGTTGCTTGGTTTTTTCCTTGTCAAAACTTGTTATACCGTCAGATTGTAACCACCATCAGATTTTCTGCAACTTTTCGAAGCGAATCTAGCCTAAAAACCTACCAGTTATGCATCGTGTTAACAGGATTGACTCGTTGCTTGTAGAACGACGGTACTCGGTAGCAGTACCACACACGGTGTGTGCGTGAATGAGTACGAATGCACATGTCTGGTGTGAACATCTATAAAGTATAATACACTTCCTCCTCTGTGTGACTGTGTGAGTGTTAATTCAGCGTCTATGACATGCCAAAGGAAAACAAAACATGTCATAATAGGAGCTTTCCTGAACCTATCCATCATGTTTTAAATATATGGTCGATTGTTCCTGGGCCAATAGCTTAGAAATGGATTTACATGCTTTACAAACACTCCGTCATAGCAATTCTCTAATGGCTCAGCTGGTAGAGCGTTCGACTCTTGGTCATGCATGACCAGGTTTGATTCTGCGCTGAAACTTTTTTTCTTCTCTTTTTTCGAGAGGTTGTGGGTTCGAACCCGACCTGGGTTTTTGTGTTTTTATGTGTGTGTGTGTGTGTGTGTTTTCCCCCTCTTTTCTCGAGAGGTTGCGGGTTCGAACCCGATCTTTTTTTACATTTTTTTTTAATATGCCAAAACCTGGAGGTTCAGCGCCAGCGGTTTTTATCTGTCTGTCTGTCTGTCCCGACTTAACGGCTTATATCTCAAACACTACTGGACGGATTTCCTTGAGATTTTGCACACTAACTGGAAGTTAGGTCCGATTGAATGTATCAAATTTTCAGAATCGAGGTTTGAAGAGAAAGTGGTTTTTAAAGGTCGTATTCTCGAAATTACCGGTCTAAAAATTATTGAAATGACATTTGACGGCAAAGCCAAATTTGACGTCATTAATAGCATGACATCATTTGCATGTACGATCTGAAATTCAGTCCCACTTAGAAGCTGATATATATCTCAAAAACTGCCTCACTCAAAGGTCAATTGACGGAATAGCGAACGGAAATGCTTAGTCGAATCGAAATCGAGTCAAACAGAGTTATCTTTTCCGTTTCCGCGTGTCTTTCGACGCTAGCAAGAGTAGAAATCTGCAACATTCGGCGGCTTGCAATTTCCTCTCTCTCTCTCTCTCTGTCTCTCTCTCTGTCTCTCTCTCTGTCTCTCTCTCTGTCTCTCTCTCTCTCTCCCCCCCTCTCTCTCTCTCCCCCTCTCTCTGTCGCTCTCTCTCTCCCTCCCTCTCTCTCTCTCTCTCTCTCTCTCTCTCTCTCTCTCTCTCTCTCTCTCTCTCTCTCTCTCTCCCACCCACCCTCTTACTCTCATTCTCTCTTCCCTTCCTCCCCTTTTCCCAGCTTCCCTCCCCCCCCCCTCTCTCTCTCTCTCACTCTCTCTCTCACTCTCTCTCTCTCTCTCTCTCTCTCTCTCTCTCTCTCTCTCTCTCTCTCTCTCTCTCTCTCTCCCACCCACCCTCTTACTCTCATTCTCTCTTCCCTTCCTCCCCTTTTCCCAGCTCCCCTCCCCCCTCTCTCTCTCACTCTCTCTCTCTCTGCCTCTCTCTGTCTCTGTCTCTCTCTGTCTGTCTCTCTCTCTGTCTGTGTCTCTCTCTGTCTCTCTGTCTCTCTGTCTCTCTCTCTCTTTCTCTCTCTCTCTTACCACATTTGAATATTTTGCCTCAAGGGCTGAATGTAAGTAAGAAAGGCAATACTGCCTAATTCACTACCCTTGTAAAATAAAGTTCGTTCGTTCGTTCTGTCTGTCCTGACTTAAGCGCAACAACTTGGTACTGGTAGTCTCTTGGCATGGCCTAATGGCAGTGAATCGATAATAAACTTGGCAGAAATAGACCTTAAGTATCCTAAAATGTACAAGAACACTCAAATTTCATGAACTATCATCCATTTTTATACAATTTACAGTGCAAAATATGAAGCGAGGGAGTTTACAGAAAAGAACGTTATAATTCCTTTACAAACACGTAGTAACGTCAGTTGCCAAATGAATGGCTCAGATGGTAAAGCGCTGGACAATTGTAACGTTAGGTCATGCGTGAACGGATTCGAATCCACGCTGAAACTTTTTTCGAACCCGACCTGTTTTTTGTGCTTTTGTGTGTGTTTTTCCCCTCCCTCTTTTCTCGAGAGATTGCGGGTTTGAACCTAATTTTTTGTGTGTGCCAAAACCTGGAGGTTCAGCGCCAGCGGTTTTTATTAGTCTGTCTGTGTGTGTGTGTGTGTCTGTCTGTCCCGACTCCACGGCTTATATCTCAAAACTACTGGACGGATTTCCTTGAGATTTTGCACACTAACTGGAAGTTAGGTCCGATTGAATGTATCAAATTTTCAGAATCGAGGTTTGAAGAGAAAGTGGTTTTTTAAGGTCGTACACTCCAGAGTGCCTCCCCAAATACGCGGTTCATGGAATGGCGAAATTGCGTAATGTTTGACGTCATTAATAACGTTACGTCATTTGCAAGTAGAATTTTGAGGATAATGGATTTCCTACACTCGGAAGCATTCTAGTAAACTAGAGATTTTGCCTACCGGCAAAAGTATCTCTAGCACAGTTCACATCACGTGATGGAAGGTTTTTGGCCAATTTATGCAAGCGGAGGTCACACGAGAGGCTTGTGGGATAGCCGATGTGCTCCCTGACATACGCCGTTAAAGTAGTTCTAAGACTATTTCGCACAAAACTCTTAACTTACTCTTGTTGAGACAACAAAAAAGCGTTTATTCGATACAATAAAATGTTTGTGTTGAAATGGAACCAAGTTTTTACATCTGAATGATTTCTGTAAAAAGTGGAGAGAAAAATAGTATCAGAACGAACTTTTTTGGGCGCAAGGCTGTAATGCCAAGGGTCAAGCCTATTACGCATTCATTGCGAACTGTGCCAGAGTCAATACTACTGACTCGGGTTTACAGAATGACTCGGAAGCACCTCCCTCGATAGTCAATAGATGTAAGAGCCTAATCGAGTCAAACTCTTTTCTTACGTTCACAAAACAACATTTGGCTTCTTTGTATGATGAACGTCTACCAGCGGTTCCATGACATTTCAGCGCCAGCATTTCAGCGCCGTACATTTCAGCGCCGTCATTTCAGCGCGGCGACACTTCAGCGCCGTACATTTCAGCGCCGTACACTTCAGCGCCGTACACTTCAGCGCCGTCTGCGTGTGCGTGTGTTTGTATGTGTGTGTGTGTGTGTGTGTGTGTGTGTGTGTGTGTGTGTGTGTGTGTGTGTGTGTGAGAGAGAGAGAGAGAGAAAGACACGCCATTTTCAAGTTTATTGGAGTCCCTACTCCCTTTCTTCTATCTGCGACCCACTTTAAGCAGTGATGGTCGTGACTCAGCAGAGTACAAGTCAACGCATTCTGGAGCCTGCTGGAAACTATGAAGGACTTGCTTGGGAGCAGGGCAAAAACTACCGGAATGGTTGTTTCCATGTAAAGTACATGAAGCGAGTAGATTTGAGTAAAGAACACAGGAGCCACCTTGAAGGTCCCGTCAGCGAACCAGTTTCTCTGCTCAAATAGCAACTGAAGACCATCGGGTGTAGCGAAAATGAGAATCCTGTCCGCCCCTGGACCAGAGTCATACGCCAGAAAAGGGGTTCCGTCAGAGAGAACCTGTCACACAAAAAGGATTCTTTTAATCAAAGATAGAAAAAGGGAGATGAGATAGGGCGATATAGAGAAAGAATGAGAGAAATACTGAGAGATAGAGAGACAGAGAGAGAGAGAAAGAGAGAGAGAGAGACATACACACACACACACACACACACACACACACAGACGCACACGCACTCACACACACACACTTCACCTTCATGTCTGCTGGGATTTCTTTTAGTTCTGCAAGGGTGGCTGGTAGGGCCGGCAGATTGTTCCGTTGCCTCACGCGTTGAATCGTCCTCGTCATTGATTGCTTGCTTGGGAGACTTGTCACAGTGGCTTGGGACAGTCCTTCGTGTATGTCAGCCAGAATTTGACGAGTGGCATCCCGTGTTTCTTTTGCTTGAACTTTCATTTTGTATACTGCCTTGGCAGCGTCTATCTTTGGAAGGTTGGGAGCGTGGGAAAGATGTTCTCCTTTCTCCTGGACAACGTCACCTGCTTTCATGTGGATCCGTGCTTTGCAGCCGTCGACATCACACCGCCAAAACGACAAGGCTGGATCTTTGCCACTCGTTTTGTCAAATCGATAAGATAATCCATGAAAGACAATCTTATCCCTCTTCCTTGTACTGTGGTAAACTGTGGCCATCTTTTCACAGCAGGTTTGGAGTTGGCCTTGTTTTGTCCAGCAAAACTGCTAAACAAATTCTTCTAAATTTTTGCGCCAACTCCTTCGTGAATGATCACTCACTCATGTATGTCACGTGATCACTCACATATTTACGTTTCAGAGCAGGGCTTGTTTGT